>JAEANM010012933.1:0-14611 GCA_017656035.1 Myanophis thanlyinensis | reverse complement strand
AATTACAAATGTACACTAAATTCCCTAAAACCCTTTACAGCATTGGGGGTTGCATAATTTTGAACACAACTGTAGTTGAAAATTTAATATTTAAATATCAGGAACAAGACTTGATAATTTCACTAGGATCATCTCTAGTGATAGTTTTACTTAGTGACCATATATTCTGTATTCTAAATTGTTTAGTTGTTTAATATTTTTATAATATATCCTGCCCAAAGTCAGTGGTTGAAAAGGGTGGGTATGGAAAGTAAACATTTTATAGGAGAATCAGGGAAGTAATTTTATTGCTATTATTGTATTGTTTTTGATGTTTATGCTTTGTTCTAGTTTGCATTCTTTGTTTTGGCTTTAAATAGAAAGCTCTGGAAAACTATAATATATATAAAATATATAAATAATTGAAATGTTTACTATACATAATAAGTATTTATTGATCAGAAACTGAATAGCTTTCTTTTTTGGGGGAAGCTTTCACTGTGATTATGAGAAGATACAATACTGATTAAAATGTTATTTGCTATTCAAAATTAAGATTTAAGTTTACTTCAGTAAACTATAGAAATACTGTAGAAATACTGTACATTCAGACAGACTTGGTCCATACTGAGTGCATTTGTTCAAAAAAAGCAGTTGCCTTGCCTATTCAGCATTTCACATCCGCATTTGTTCATCAGTATCCATGATGCTACTAAGATGGTTGAATTGTTACACAAATTTTAAGGTCTTAATGTTATTGGAGTGTTACCTTGAACATTTTGTCTTCACTATTTTTTAAGCCCACTTTGCCTCTGCTTTAAGTGCCAGTGCACTTGTTGTATGGTTTCCCTTTAAAAGTGTTTGGAAAGTTTAAATGGAACATATGTAGTATCTAATCTGTAATTCTGTATGAAACTTGATTATGCTATGGTCTTGTTAAAGATTTGCAGCTCACTTCAGATACACTGAAGTGGGGTTTCATCATGTCCATACTCGATCTCTGTAATTGTCCACGTGTAAACTGCATGTGGCTGGGGATACAATGGGTCCATTGACATTATCTGGAGTATACTTCTGTTTTTGTTTGTTGTGGATCAAGTGTTTCAGTTCAGTGTCATTAACTTTACATTTTGTTAGACTTTCTTCCACATTTTCAGCCAAATTTTCTTTGGAGTGGATAGCTGTACTTTCCAATCTATAAAGCATGATTTCCAGAGTAATCAATAAGAAAGTTGGCACGGAGCAATGCGGCAGAGATATCCAAATAGTACTTCTGAATTTCTGCAGATTGATAGCAATACCATTCTTTGTTTTAATTACTATTTTGCTATATATTGAAATATTTGACTTAGGCAACACATTTGAAAAACTTCTAGATTGTCAAATCATTTTGAAGTAAGGTCTTGGACTCTGCATTATGCAGTAGCATCTGTAGTATTAATTATCATTAGATGCATATTTCGGTAGCAGTGCTTCTGCTTTCTTTGCACCAGAGACAGCTGCTTTGATTTTCAATGTTGCCTATCGTAGCTATTTTGTCTTCCTAGAAAATTAAGTCAATGTATTTAAATAGTTTAGCTTGAAAAGCTGAGCTCCATCAAAGTGAGCTCAAAGCTGAAAAACTTGAGTTTTGAATACCTTGATCTTGTCAATATTGACATTAAGCCATATGTTTTTATATCAAGAAGCCTTCATTTTCAGTGTCTGCACAAATCACACTACAATCAACAATCGTTAGATTTATAGTGAATTAATTGTGTTGAAATTTGACACTGTATAAACCAGTAATTGATTGGATCAATTATCAATTACAGTAATTGGTTGGATCAATTATCATATTACCAATAAGGAAAATGTAACTATACCAATAAGGAAAATGTAACGTACACTTCACATTAGTACATACAAGGAACATTTGATGTTGAATATTTCATGTTCAACGCAAACAGAACTTCATGATACCTTATATATCTGTTGCAGGAGTTGTGCTATTTTATCAGGAATACTTCTAAAGCAAGTGACTTCTGTAGTAGTGACCAGTAAACATTGGCAAATGCTGCTTCAAAGTGAACTAACACAGCAAAAGGCCTCTTTCTGTATATGATGTATTCCTCAAGCAGTTGTTCTAATTGGTCACCATATGACCTTTTGACCTTTTGCAGGCCAGAAATTGCACTGTTCTTGAGCTAATTGTTTTCTTTTCTGAAATTTTTGATGGAGAACTTTCAAAATACCCTGCTTATGACTGACAATCGCATGGTCATTTTTGTACTCTTGATTCCTTTGTTGGAAATCAACATTATTATTGTTTGTTTTAATGAATTTGGTATTTCTTCAAACTGGTAGATCTTTTGAAGAATGGCTGGAGCCAGCAGTTTACTTCTGACAAGGTATAATGTGGTTTAGAGATTGCAGAATTCATTACAAATGTGCAACTGCTTCAAGTTCTTCTGCAATGTTATTCCAATATACATTGCGTTCTGCTTTGAGCTGGGTATAGATGTGCTTGTTAAGCTAGTGAGTATTGTGACACACCTTTGACTTTCAGTGGCTTCGTTTGTTTATCAATGTATTTGTCCAAATCCATGGTTGTATTCACCACTACAAGACAAATTTCTTTGGCACGTTCATTAATTATTTTTTGAAGTTCATAGTATTTAATAATTTATATCTTACAGAAGTTCAAGGATGATAAATCAACTGCTAAACGTTAGTTGGAACTGTTGTTGTTGCAAGGTATAGACTTTAATCCCACCCATTCATAAATTTGGGTGTGCCTATATTATGAGCAGCTCGTTTCAGTTAGAGTTGTAATATTGCACGTACAAGATGATGATCACAATGACAGTTTGGTCTCGGTTGTTGTTCTGGCATCCATAAATGATTGTTTGAAAATGACTTGCTAATTAGGAAATAGTTGAGGACTTATTTATCCTTTCTAGTGAGTGAACACTAAGTCAATTGATGTTTTAGCAGGTGCTGAAATAAATTGTTTCCAGATTTTAACTGCTGCAAATAGTAATAGGTTCAGCCATTGTCATTTATCTTTCCTATGTCAAATTTTCCCATCAGTTATTTTTTCCTTGCCAGTTATTACCAACATGAAAATTTAGTTCACTAATGATCAGGATTAGTTTCTTACATAGCAATGGAAGGAACTCAATCTGTACTTGTTTGATTACATACATTACTCTTATTCCTGAAAGTGACAGAAATGCTAATTTACATGAAACTAATTGGAAGTTTCACAAATAGTTTTGGAAACTATGGTTTCTGTAGCTCAGCCAACACCCTCTATTTCTCATTTTCAGAGTAGTACAACAGCATCCAGTCATCATTGTCTGGTATGTGGACATGGACATTTTCAAATCCAGTGAGTACTAATTCTGATTATGCCACAGTTGAAATTTTATATTAAAATAGTTCACTATAATTATTTTATGATATCTGACTTGGAATTTAGTTCACATAATCCAAGTGGCCACTTTAAGATGTTTTCCTGTTTCATAGTGTTTAGCTAATCATATACTTTAGTACATTGCCTTTGATTATTTCATAGTGCTGATATGTTGGCTAAAGCATTATTCTTGGGGTGAAATTTCATTTTCATTCCCATAAGTTCATATCTGCTTTTTTGTTCTTTCAGAGAGGATGTGTTTGTCAATCCTTTACTTGAACTTGGAATTGGTAACAATTGCCGACAGATAGAATTCATTTATTATTTATTGAGTAAAATTAGTCAAACATACAAATTTGGGTTCAAACATTATTTATGGCATCATGTTATGAAACATGATGTACTTTTTCAAGTTTATAATTTAAGATTAATTAGCTTGAAATGTAGTGAGAAATATTTTAAATGCTTACAAGAGATGATATAATGATAAGAAGCAGTATACCGTAGCTTCAGCATCTGATTAAGAAAAATGGCAAATTAGAGTGGAGATGCTGCTGCACTGAAAACTGGAAAACCAGCGACAAGCTCAATCCAACAGAACCTCCCCGATGAAGAGGGGATGAGAGAATGTCCACTGGTGATCTGCATAGCTACTCCTAATGAGAAGACGTGAGTGGTTGCCTCAAGGGTTTGAATGCTTGAAGATGATAGAAGCCATCAAGCTTGCAATTATGAACCTTTATGAATACTTTGGTTCACTTATCTCACGTTAATCACCTTTGAATTTACAATTATTTTATAACCAAAAGAGGTCGTTCATCTAAATAACAAGGCTGAAAAACTACCTGGTGAATAAAACTCAAAATGGAAGAATAATTAGCTAACAGTTTAAAGGGTTTAAAGAATATAAAACAAATGGTAAAAAACTATAAAATAATTTAAGCTAAGACAATTTTTAATTGATCAGACAAATTTGGAATATTAGAATATTTGCTAAGACTTCTAAGAAATCGAATAAATGAAGCAATAATTCTTGGGAATACAAATTAGTCTATCACTAAGAGATCATTAGCTGAAAGTTGAAAAAGCAACAGTAAAACTTGAGACTTTGTAAATTCAGAAAAAGGGAATAGAAGGAATTAAATTTTGAATAAAAATCTTAAAATGAGGGATGCTGAAATATTTCAAAGCATTTTTGAAGAATTGGGGAAAACATAATTAAATTAGTAATAATTTATGCGGCTAAAAGAGTCCAGAATGTCCTTTTAAGCCTGACAAGTACTTTTTGAAAATTATAAAAAAAGAAGTGAAAGATGTGATAGACAACAATATGGAAGAATTTATGGATAGACGGGGTGAAGAGGAGTTACAGATCCTAGAAATATTGGAAAATAAAGAATTTGTTGACTAAGAAAAATAGGAGAGAATGGAAATACAAATACAAATGAAAAATGAAAAAAAGAAAAAGGGCTTGGACTGAACCCATTCTCACATTTTTGATGATAATGTTGTCCATGCAGAAAGGGACAACTCACTGTGGCTGAGCCACCACAGCAGGGTCACTGCCCCCAGGTCACCCCAGCAGGATTGCCCCAACTAGCTTGCCCCAACTGGCTTGCCCTGGGAACTCACCATGGGACAATTTACTGTGGGAGAATGCCTGAGGTGAGGGGAACAACCACCTCCTCCTGCCTCCTTCTCTCCCTCTCTCCCTCCCTCCCTCCTCCCTTCTCTTTCTCTCTCCTCCCTCCCTTCTTGTTCTCCCTCCCTTTCTTGTCCTCCCTCCCTTGCACCCGCACCATTGAATTCTGTGGCAGAAATTCCTGTGCACCAAAAAATGTATAACTCTTTCCCAAATGATCTTTTTTTCTGGTCCCTATTCTCTTCTCCATTTTATCCTCCCCAATTTTTTTATCCAATACAAACTATAGAAGAGGAGGAGAAGGTTTCCCCTCACCTCTGGCATTTATCAGATGAGTTGTCACACAGTGAGTCAGTCAAGGCTAGGCTGCCAAGGTGAGGCAACAGTGGCAAGATGGTGGTGGCAAGTTGTCCTAGACTAGAGGTTTAAAGTTGATTTCATTGAGGGCCACATCAGGGTTGTGTTTGACTTCGGAGGACCAGGGTTAGTGTGGTCAGCTCAACGTCACTTGTGTCAGGGATGCCTGTGGAGACCTGAGCGCTCTGCCAGAGAAAACGGGCTCTCAAGCTCCATTTTCAGTTGTGACGGCCTCCTGCAACCCTTTGCAGTGAAAAAGGGGCTTGGGAGAGTAACCAGGGACCCTCCCTAGCTCTGTTTTTGCTGATAGAGGCACAGCAGGCTGGTCCTTCATTGTTTGCAAGGTGGCCTTGCAGATCTGGGCACTGGCCCTTGAGTTTGACATCCTGTCCTAGACCCTTGTTCATGACCCTAAATTTACTTTTTAAATTGATTAAAAAATATCCCTAGGTATTAAAAAAGAGTTGATTTGTTCTACAGGTTCCTTGTCGAAACACCAGGTATGTTTTGTATACTTATTTCCAAATATCATTACTTTAAACTTGACCTTTGTTAAGACATTTAAAATTTAATAGTGGACTAGTGAAGGATTGGACAATGAGTAAGAACATACAGCTAATTGCTTAAGGAGAGCTGGCCACTGTATGATGGAATCTGAGCTGTAATTGGTTTCTGTGAATGAAAAGGGGGAATTTCCTTGTTTCCCACCTGTATGTGCTCTGTGTGCTCTCTTGATTTACTTGATGATGTTCCTGCTATATTGATTTACATGACCATGCTCCTTTTTGCCCCTCGTATTTACTGTAAATATTTATTTATATAAAACCAAAAGTTCTTGTCAGCTCTCTAACTCCATTTGGACACCAGCTGTGCAATTCCCTGACAAGTAAAGGAGTATTTTTCTGAGGTAAAAGTTTCTTTGTCAGCCTGAGGGAGGTTGAGGATTATTGGCCTGTAAAGACAGCACAATGCTATCTGTTAGAGGAATGGGAGGAGAATTTCCTTTGGCTTGTCTTAATGAGACAAATTATGGAGCCTAAACATGGAGGTGTTTCTTGAAGGGAGGATTTGTGGATAGTTGTAAAAAATCCTCCAGCAGATATCAATAAGGAGGGGCAAAGACAAAAGTACAAAACATTAGCAAGCATAATTTTGTGCTTGAAAGATAGTCAAGTAGTACATGTGCATGGGCTTAGATCTGCTAGAGAATCCTGGCTAGCCTTATGCAGAATTTATATACGGGAAACTGCAAGCACCAAAGTTGCTTTCACCAGAAAACTTTATAGAGCAAAGCTACAGTCTGGAGAAAGTGTGTCAGATCACCGCTAGTTTATGAGGAAAATCTTCCTTGAGTTAGAAGAGCAAGGAATGGTGTTTTTATAAGCACACAAAGTGTATATTGTATTGTGTTAGTAATAAGCCTTGAGTCTATGATTGGGTGTGATTTACCATGAGTTTATCTGATTGGGAAACTTTTGGAAGAAGAACAGAAAAGTCTAGAAAGAAACAATAGTAGTTTGCAGCCCAGTCAGGAAGGAACTGTTTTCCAGTGAGATAACAATGTGGGAGAGAAAGTCTAAATTGTAAAATGCTGCTTCACATGTGGATCTACTCAGCATATCTGGAGAAATTGTCCAGTAAGAATATTAAAAGATTCAAGCAGGAGAGGGAGAAAGCATAGAGACAGAAGCAAGAAGACACAGATTTCTGTGGTGAAGGCAAGCAACAAAAACAACAAAAGCATGTGGTTGTTGGACAGGAGGGCAAGTGAACATATTGTAAATAACCCAAAACTATTTTCCTGTCTGGGACAAGCTGCCCAGGAATTTGTAAGCCTGGCAAATAGTAATTATTCTTCTGTACAAGAACAAGGAATAGTATATATACCAGTGGTGGAATTCAAGTTTTTTTTACTACTGGTTCTATGGGCGTGGTTTGTGGGCATGGCTGGGGGGGGTGTCATGTGATTGGGTGGGCAGTTTCTGTAAGTAGGGCAATAAAAATTAGGCTAGAAACAACACTAGAATGTTTTTTTCCTGCCTTCCTGACAGGATTAACCCTGTAAAGTGGAAAAAAGCAAAAGGAGATTTCTTCTAACAACCGGTTCTCTGAACTGCTTAGAAAATTTACTACCGGTTCTAGCGAACCTGCTAGGACTTGCTGAATTTCACCTCTGATATGAACCATGTATTGGTAAATTGCTTGTTAAGGATTTATGTGAAACAGATTTAGATCATAATTTGCTGAGTGTATCTCACTTAGACAATGAAGGGTATGAAGTGATTTTTGCAAAGGGTACATGCAAGGTCATAAAGAATAACAGGGTATATGCATAAGATTTGAAGCTGAACAATTTATATATTTTGAACCACAAGGAAACTGGTGGCAGTGCAGAGACAAGCTTTTCTAATGAACCAAACTATCATGGGTGTGCACATTTGTTGCACAGAAAGTTGGGTCATGCAAGCTTTAAAGTATTGCAGAAAATGCCTGACCTGGCTGTAGTTTAAATGTAAAAGATTGTGACAAATATTTAGATTGCACTATTTGCAAAGAGGCCAAATCAAAAATATACTATATCAACAAAAGAAGTCATAAAAAATCTGAAATAAATTTTCAGTTAGTGCATGCTGATTTATCCCGGTCAATGGGAGGGGCCAAATTTGCTTTGGAAATAGTTGATTTCTCACAGTATGGGTTTTGTTATTTACTAAAAAGCAAAACAAATGTTTCAACAATTTATGCAATTGATAATGTTTGTAGAGAGGAGGTATAATCAATGTGTATGTCAATTACAAACAGACAGAGGAACAGAGTTCATGTCTAACATGTTTCAGCAATGGCTGAGAAAGAAAGGCATAAACCATAGAAAAACCAACCCCTACACTCTGTCAGAGAAATTCTTTACAACTGCTCAACACTGCTCCCCCAGCTGATTATTGTTGTCTTTGCCTGCCCTCCACTGGACTCACCATCCTGGCCATACAGAGAAAGCACAGTGGAAATGTTCCATAGGCCAGTGATGTCAGCTCGGAGTATGAGGGTGATTTTAGCAGGTGATGGTGAAGTCATGGGCAAAATGGAGCTGGGTGAGTGTGGGGTGCTTCTTATTTGGTAAGTGGCCAATGGAGCATGGCATGAGATGGGCTTCTAAGCAGGTGCTTCTTGCTGCAGTGTGGCTCATAAGCTCCTTGCCTTGACATTGTTTTGCAACTACTTGAGGCAAAACACGCCCAGAGGGTGCATCCTGAAACCTTTGAAGCCATGGTGTGGCAAGCAACACCAGAACCTCACCATGGCTTTGTGGACTGTTGGATGCATCCTCTGGTTTTTGTTTTTTTTGCCTCAGTTAGTTGCAAAATCATTGCAAAACCAGAGCCACATGGCTTGGAGGTGTCTTGGTGTGCCATGGATCTGAGCCATCTTAGTGCACTGAAGCAATAGTGCTTACTGGTGTTTTTTAGCTCAGGAATTATTCCATGCAATGCTTCACGTTGTGAAACAGCACCTCTTCAGTGGAGATAGTAAGCCCAGCAAAGGGTAGGAATTAGTCATACAAAGGACAGGGTGGAAGGTTCACTTTAGTAGTGGTGAGAGAATACAGTGGCCTATTTAGGCTGTGGAGGGCAGCCAGGAAAGATCAGAGATTAGGGAGAGGGGGATATAGATGGTGGAGCTGCTGAAGGGGAGCAGACATTTGCCTTGGAAGAACCAAGAAGGACTAGTTTTACAATGGTGGTACAGTATGTAGTCTATTTTAGTTCAACCAGAATAAAGTTGTAAGGAACCTTGCTCAACCCTTTGTTCAAGCAGGCAATGCTATATCATTTCAGACAAGTGATTGTTCAGTCTCATCTTAAAAGCCTCCAGTGATGAAGCACCAACAGTTTCTGATGGCAAGCTGTTCCACTAGCTAATTAAAATTTTCCTTAATTCCAGGTTGCTTCTCTCCTTGATTAGTTTCCATTAATAGTTTTTCGTCTTGCCCGTCTGGTGCAAAATAAGTTGACCCCTTCCTCTTTGTGTCAACCTCTTAAATAATGAAATACTGCTATCATGTCCCCTTTAGTCCTTCTTTCCTCTAGACCAGTCAAACCCAAATCCTGCAACCCTTTTTCATATGTTTTTGTTTCCAGGGCTTTAATCATTTTAGTTGCTAAGAACCTGGTAGCAAGGAATGTTTTATTGAGCATAGAGGATTTTCAGTAGATATTCTAAACTTCTATGAAATAGTTCTTGGCAAGTTTTCTCAGAAGCGGTTTGCCATTGCCTTGTTCCTAGGGTTGAGTGTGTGAATAAGCCATTCAGCAGTCTGTGCCTAAAATGGGATTAGAATTCACAGTATCATAGTTTTTACCCTGATGCCTTTATTATTATCCCAGACTGGTTCTCTTCTGAATTGTTATTGACTTTGAAATTTGATTAATAAATGATGCATTTAAATTAACTGCATTTTGATACACAGTTTGGGTCTGGGTCCTACATTGTATGATGGTATATAGTTATTAATTATTACCAGTAAGCATCATGTGATCTTAACTGCATAATGTGATCTTCTAATTTTTCCATAAAGAAGTTTATTTGTTCACTTTGTCTGCCAGTATACCTTATATAAACAATAAATATTTGTGATTAGCACTCACTATGAAAGCTAATTTTAGTGTGATGGGGCACTTTATAGAATGATTAGATGATTCTCAAATGTAGATTTATTTTAGTATATGATCAACTATTTCTTTGTGCTTGGAACATATGATTTGAATAAGAAAGTAACTGGTTTAGTTCAGACATTTATGGAGAGATCAAGAGAAGTTATTTTTATGGTTTTAAAGATATTATGTAATTGAGGCACTAAGAAAGAAATAATAGAAGCATTGCTATTAGAATGCTTGCAAAAATAACAGCAGTTTAAGAGATCCTTATTTAATAAGCACTCATTCAATAATTGTTCAAAGTTATGACAGTACTAAGGAAATGGTACTTATGACTGGTCCTCATACTTGAAAGGGTCACAGCATCCCTGTAGTCATGTGATTGCCATTTGTGATCTTCATTGCCAGCTTTCAGTGAAGTTATGGTGACCACATAACATCACATTTAAACACATCATGAGATTTACTGTTGGCAACTTGAATTGTTGGAACTGCCATCACCATGCTGCATGGTCATGGGATATCTTCTTTACAACTTTGTCACTTAATAATGGAAATTTGACCCAGTTACAGTAGTTAAGTGAGAACTACCCGTGACTAATTAAGCTGCTGTCTTTTAAAAGATAGTAATAATGGAAGAGAAATTGTAGCTGCCTAATCTCTCTGTTGAACTGATCCTTTTGTGCTGTTTTGGTTCTCATGTAGATGGAGGAAGCGAGGAGCCACAAGATCGAAGGCAGGCAAGCATAGATTATTGTCAGAGTCATTCTGGACAAGGTAAGTAAACCAATTAATTTAAAGTGTTCTTGCATTTCATTTCATATGAGATGTATAATCAACAATAATTCATGTTTTAAAAAGACATTCTGACTTTCAAAGAGAGAAATGAATTGCTGTACATGCTTATCCCAAATTCTTTCTCCTAAACAAGAAATATTTATTTATTTATTTGTTTGTTTATATTAATTAATCTATCTTATTTTTTGCCCTTCTTGCCAGGAGGCGACTCTATTGGTTAATACATAGGCTTTATTAAAAATACCTCAAAAATAACTAAACATGCAAAAGATCACAGTAAATTGAACGTTGATAAGATAGTATTCTTGAGAAAATAGCTCTTGAGACTACAGCTCAATTGATCTGTCTTGAAATTAGTGGAGTATTCTGAAGAATATTCTCTCACTTCACTTAATTTTTTATATGTTCTTCTTTCTGAGTTTTAGTTTTTTAACCAGCTACAATTTACCCTCTTATAACACACAGATAGCATCCAGAATGCTATCTTTCCGAGCAATAAGGAGCAAAACCAAATTTCATTTTTGTTATCCTCTGTAAAAATGCATATCTTCAGCTTAACTTTTGATGAATTAATCCATTGTGTATACCGTATATAGCTCTTATTTAGTTCTAGTGAAATATTTGCAAAGTGACTTGCAAACTATATGTGAGGTTCTGTTAATGTAATGTTATAATAAAATAGAATAAAAAATATTATTGAGTTTCCTGTCTGAGGGAGGCCTGTATTACTCTCATTCCAGTATACACTGTTGTCATACACAGTCATTTGAGTGTAAGTGTGCATAGTAATTAGAAAATGGTTTTTTCTACTACATATTCCCATTTATTACTGTTGTATGTACAAACAGTTACTATCAAAGGCAGTTGCTAAACAAGGACAACCTGTATTATCAATATAACATTAAAAGCAACACAGTAATAATAACTATTTTATGCACTAAAACTTTAGGTTAAGGGACTATTTCCATATTTTCAAATTATATTCTGCATTTGACCTGAAATAAATTATGTGGTAAAAGAACTTAAATAGTTATATGATTCCCCTCCAACTAGCAGATAGTGCCTTTTTTGTTGTAATGTTTTCCTTAAATCGGTCTAGCATTTCCAAAGCAAATAATTTGCAGCAGCAAGCCAATTTTAATAGAATTCCATTATGAACACATTGACATTTCAGCACTTGAATAGTCTCCAACTATTTGTGAATCTAGAAAAAATCAGGCAAGAAACTAATCGCTTAATGAAAAAGGAGTTTTACTTTTGTATCAACATGAATTTAGTCTTTATATCAGGTTCTTTCATTCTGGGTAGGTGTCTGGACTTGAACAATTAGATTTAGCAATCTTTTGTTGTCTTGAATCCGAAGAAGAAGAAGAAAAAAAGAGAAGGATAGAAGTGAAAGGTGTTAAATAGGAGTATTAATTGCTGACTTGATTCTGAAGAATTTTCTTCCTGCAATATAGCTGGAAAAGCTTTAAAAAAATTATTTTGCCTCAGTTCTGGACTGGTGTTTTTACAAATTCTGGAATGGTTCACACCATCTGATCAATATCTGAAGATTAGCTATTATAATTCTTCTGTATAGGAGATTTTACTTTTTTCCTGTCGGTTTGATTCTTCTATTCAGTTGCCTTATTTCACCAACATTGCTGTTTCTATCATTTGTCTGCATGTTCCTTAATTACAAAGGCAAAGTATAGTTTGCAGAGATATATTATGAACTTCCTAAATTTTTTTTTTTTTGGTTTCTATTGAACAGATATAAAAGTGTCAGTAGTTAAAAATATACTTTTTTTGAATATTTATGTAGCAATAATAGCCAGAAAATGGGAGAGCTTATGCTTTGACTTCTTAATATTCTGGAACCTGTAATATTCTTGTCTCATGTTTATGCCTCTGAATACAAAATATAGAGATAAAATGAATGAACCTGCTCCAGAGGGTTAACACCATTGGCCAGATGATCATTGGTTGTCCTCTCCCCTCTTTGGGAGAGCTTTATAGCTCCCGCTGCCGTAAGAAAATTCAAAACATTCTTAAAAGATCCATCTCATCCTGGGCATCCTTTTTTTGAACTATTACCATATGGCAGATGGTACATGACAATAAAAACAAGGACAAACAGGCTGAAAAACGGCTTCTATCCCAGATTGAATTCTATTGTATAGTGCAATATTAATGTAATATTGGGTTTGATCTGATTGTATAGAATATGAAGGATGTGTGTCTGTGTTTTATTTTGTGGTTATAATATACACTGAAGATGGCATTTAATTTCGTTGTACGAGTTACAATGACAATGAAGAAAACTAATGGAGACAACTGGGCATGAATTGGACTTCCTGATATTACCCAGTGAAATATGTGGTGTAGACAACCTTGGATACTGGGGTACAAATTGTGCCCATCCTTCTAGATTCCAGGAAGTTCTCAACCTCTATGAATGTCTTTCCTCTCCTATTACTACTAAAGAAAAAAAATGGTTACCAATAGGTATTCTTAACCTTCTAGTGTTTTATATAATTGGCATTTGTCTAATAAGTTGAAAGAGGGTTTTGCTCTGTCTTTTCTAGGGATTTGGGACAAGGGCCACAATAGGTGATACCTAACACAAAGCAGTAACTATGAGAGGGATGTGGGAATCCTGGTGGATAACCATTTAAATATGAGCCAGTAGTTCACTGCAGCTACCAAAAAAGCAATGTTGTCCTAGGGTGCATCAACAGAGGATAGTATCAAGGTCTAAGTATAAGTAATTAATACCCTTTGACTTGTTTGCTGTCTGCCTGAAATTGACAAGATATTAATGAGTTACGTACCCAAAACTTTCGCCTTCTAACTAACCAACATTCTTGTAATTGAAAAATATATATTTTTTAATACTGGAGAAAGTAATTTCATATAAATATTGACTTTAGTACATTTTTGTTTTTGCACTTTTTCACTTTCTGACTGGTAACCATACACATATTACCATATTTTTCAGAGTATAAGACGCACTTAGATTTTGGAAGAGGAAAACAAGAAAAAAAGTTTTTGGCCTCCGCGCATCTTGTTTTCCCTCTCCCCAGCCCCACGAGCCACTCTGCAGGCCTCCAGAAGCCTCTGCGTGGCTTGTTCTTGCCAAAAAAAGGCCTGTTTTTTGGCCTCCCAAACCCCCCCCCATGCATCTTGTATTCTCCCCAGCCCCCAGAGGCATTTTGCAGGCCTTCAGAAGCCTCCATGCGGCTCATTTTTGCCCCCCCCCCCAAAATGGCCCATTTTCATCTATTTTTTTGACAAAAACCAGTCACGCAGAGGTTTATGGAGGCCTGCTGGGGAGAGGTAATACAAAATGCATGGGTGGGGGCTCGGGAGGCCAAAAACGGCTGTATTCGGTGTATAAGACACATCACAATTTTCACCTACTTTTGGTGGGGGGAAGTGTATCTTATACACTGAAAAATATGGTAGTTTATACATTCGAAGCCTTAAGTTTTAATATACAATAATATGTGCATTATCTTACTTTAGAGCATACCTGGGAACAGAATGAAAGAAATTGGAGAAGATAGGATCTCTGTTTCCTGTTTGATTTCTCGTTCATATTTGATTCTATGACACATATATACTTAAAGAGAATTTACTGCAGGAACATTCCCTATTTATCTCTGTATGCTTGTTAGGGCTTCAATCATTAATGTTATCAGCAACTTGCATAAATATTGTAAGTAATTTCCAAAACAAACAAACAACAGCAACAACAACAAACAAAAAACATCATGCTTGTATCCTCCTCCTTTTCTGGAA
>JAEANM010012932.1:0-14611 GCA_017656035.1 Myanophis thanlyinensis | reverse complement strand
GATAGATAGATAGATAGATAGATGCATATACCCACATACATTATACGACACAGAGAAACACCACTATTTAGTTTGGATGTATACATGTACATGGCGAGAAAAACAAATCTTGTGAGTTTACTAGACAGATGGCATATGCAACAAAGCTGTTACACAATCTGGTAGTCCTGCTACAAATTCTTTGAAACCTCCTCCCAGAGTGGGGTAACACAAACAGACTGTGAAGTGGGTGTGTAGGGTCTCTACCAATGCTTTGAGCTCTAAGCACAGTGTTTATAAGCAGCATGCTGAATGACAGGAAGAGAGCTTCCTATAATCTTCTTGACTGTCCTTACCACTCTTTGTATGGACTTTCAATCTGAGGCACTGCAGCCACCAAACCAAACAGTTCTGTGGTTTGTTAAAACGCTCTCAATTGTGCCTCTGCAGAAAGTGGCCAGGACAGAAGGAGAAAGATGTGCTCTTCATCTGTCGCAGGAAATGCTGTGTCATGTGATCACCTTTTGTGACTTATTACAAGCAAAGTCAATGGAGAAGCCAGATTCATTTAACAACCATGCTACCAATTTAAGAACTGCTGTGATTTACTTAACAATTATGGCACAAAAAGTCATAAAATGGGGCAAAATTCATTTAACAGATGTTAAACTTTAAACTGTTTTTATTTTTAACACTTAGAAAAAAAATTGGGCTCAATTGTAGTTGTAGTGGAGGACTACTTGTATAACTGTCCTTACAGCCACATTCTGTGCCAACTGAAGTTTCTAGATGCTCTTCAAAGACAGCCCCAGGTAAAACACGTTACAATAATCCATTCTGGAGATAACCAGGACATGAGAAGAGCCTATGGGGCACAAAATATTTTTAAAATATTTTTTTGTTTATATTGAGCAGTAGTATAGGTTTTGACTAACATTTCAGAACAATTATTATTCAAGCAAAAAAAGTTACATAAAAAAGAGTAAAAAATGGTAAGCAGGAGAAATGAAAAGCTTGATATTAGAAAAGAGCTAAAATTAGTGGATACCATTAATTCACAATATTTCCTACCATTCATATTTTTCCATAAATTTCTATCTTTCTATCTTTTACAGAAATATATATTTCTATCTACAGTATTCTAGCTTCCACATCATATACTTTTATTTATAAAATACACAACCCATCTCACTCTAGCCCTTGTGTGTCTACGCACCTTAAAGCTGCCAAGGTTTAAAGCAACGTTGCTTTAGGAGTAGAATTCTTTCAATATCTCATTTCTCACTTTTTCCAATTGTGAGGACTTATCTGTATTGTATTATTATATTCCACCTATATTTTGTACAGCTCCAGGCAGTATACAAAATTCTGATCTATTTTTCACACAACCACCACCTTGTGAAGTGGGTTGGGCTGAAAGAGAAAGAAAGATTGCCCCAAGGTCACGCTCATGCTTTCATGCCTAAGAAAGGACTACAGCAACTCAGTCTCCAAGTTTCTAGTCCGGCACCACACTCTTCCTTGGTCCATGATGTCATACCACTTTAATTTTTATTTTATTCTTCCCTTTAATTTTATGAATTTACAAATGTACCTATTTTGCTTTAGTTCATTCCATTTATTCATACTGATAATTCTTATACCATGTGTCACAATTCTCCCTAAGTGATGGCTGTCATCAGTGGGAACCATTAGACTTTGGTTAACTGAGGTTTTCACATAATGTTTTTCAGTAATATAGGAATCTGCAAATTGGGCTACTACTCTTAGTCATACTCATGCCAGATATAGCATTCTATGATTATAATAAGAACAGCATCAATCAGTTTTTATCACAGTTTGACACATATGAAACAAGTTGAAGAAAAATTAAAACAAACAAACAAACAAATAAATATTTCACCAGAAATATGAATGCCATGGAATTTATGCTTTCAAATTGTGGTGCTGGAGAATGTCTTGAGAGTTCCTTGGACTACAAGATCAAATTAGTCAATCCTAAAGGAGATCAACCCTGACTCTTCTTTGGAAGGACAGATACTTGAAGTTGAAGCTCAAATATTTTGGCCACCTAAGGAGAAGAGAGTACGGTAATTGGATGTCGAGAAAGATAGAAAGCAAAAGGAGAAGAGGATGGCAGAGGATGAGATGGTTAGTGTCATCAATGCAATGAACATGAATTTGGGAAAACTTTGGGAGACAGTGGAAGGGGGGGCAGGGGGGATGATGTGCTACAGTCCATAAGGTCGCGAAGAGTCAGCAACTTAAGAAGAAAAGGATCTCTAGTCTATAAATCATCCTGTGAACCAACATATAGTTGATCCACATCCCATCAACCTGGCATATATGCAGGACAATGAAACATACACAGGAAACTCAGGACAATTCTAAATATAAAAAATGGAAATGCATTTAGAACCAAACCTGATTATTTTTCAGAGTTAACGACAACTCTTGGTCAAAATTGAACAGCCGTCAACTACCAGTAGAAATGAATGGTTTTTATTTAGATTTCCTTAAATATGCTTAACTGCATCCTAACTATTATTTTGAGTATCTGCTAAAAGTCTATCATGGAAACCTAATAAATCAACATCCAACACTTTGGCTTTCGGAGCTTTGAAAACTGATGTCAGAAGAATCTGGAAGTGTCCCCTATTCAAATAAAACCAGAACAAAGAAATATGAGCACATTTGAGTACAATCCCCAAGATAACAAGCATTTTTCTTCTTAAAAAGACCATGTGAGCAATAAGCAAAAGCAATACATAAGCAGGTTTTAGGAAGATCTAGAAGCAAAAACTGGGACCAAAAGATGAAATTGCTTCACAGATGAATAGCTTATTCATGATAGAAAGAGCTCATCATCTTTTAATAATCCTCACTTCTACGCAGAGAATAATCAAACCACATTAATCAAACCTCGGAACACATGCCCAATAAGTGATGGTAGAAGACTTCAAGAATACTGTATAGCATTATTGAATCTACATCAATTAATTCAGAAGAGCAAAATTATGCCAGAGTTATGTGATAGCATGAACGATTTCACAGCCAAGAGCTGTTCTAAACCATAATATGCTTTGATTAGCTTTGGCTTAGTATGTAAACTCTGGCACTGAAGGGTTTGTAAATTGTATTTAATGGCTTAGGGCGTTGTGGGAATAAAGCCAAGCGTCGCTTACAATGACAGCCATGGTTACAAGCGTCCTCCGGGATTACATTGGGTGCTGTGATCACCAGGGTTCATCGCATTAAGACGTTCAGGAAGCCCGCGCGGCTAAAAATGTGGTTTTTTAAAAAATGTATAAACGAGCCAGCGCGCTTTCTTCAGTAAGCTCGGGTTAAAGACACCACCACAGCTGCAAAAGTCATGTTTCTCCCCCCGCCCTCTGATTCACACGCACAGCCCCTTCACCGTCTTAGCAAGCAATGGTTTGCGGCTGTGACACCGCTCACTCTACAGTCCTTTTGCATGCTCCGAAGCAAAAGGCGACGACTTGGCAAGGCGCATCTCAGTCCGCCCGGGGTAATGTGAACAGGTGAGCAAGCGGGGAGGTGACCCTTTTTAAAGGAAGGGGATGCGGATGACTTGCCTAATTTTGCAAAGCCAGAGAAGAATGAGTGCGCGTCGGATCCCCAGAGAAACTTTTTTTTTTCCCCCGCTGCAAACAACCAACCCCTTAACCCCGCTCCCGCTCCCGCTCCTCCCACGTCCAGATTGTCAGTATGACTGGGGAAAGAAATGGCCACAAAATGGAGACTTACGCTCGCTCTGCCAGCTACTGCGCGTGCGCCTTCGGTAAAACAGCCACATGACGGGCAGAGGGGAGACTGAAGAAGCGGATCAAATCGACGCCCTTGGAGCGGGCGGCTTTATTAAATGGTGCGGATTGTAGTTTTAGCAACCGCGCACCGGAGGAAATTCGCTGCTATGGTGGCTGTCGGCTCTCCCGCTGGTCCCTAAAATCCTGACGGTGGACGCGAAGACATACGTTGAGAGATTAAACGTATTAAATGATCACCTGGCGGAGGGTAGAGTCGTCTCCCTTGCATTTTTTTTTCCATGGGACGCCTTCGCCTTGTGCACCTGCGTGTCTCTCTCGCAACCCACCAGTTTAAAAAGATGAGCACTTCTAAAGCTGTTCTTGGCGTGCATTCCAGGATTTAAGAGGCCTGCCACAAAGAGGAGAGAGGGGGTCAACTTATTTTCCAAAGCACCAGAAAGCGAGGCAAGAAACAATGGATGGAAACTAATCAAGGAGAGAAGCAACCTGGAATTAAGGAGAAACTTCCTAACAGTGAGGACAATTGACCAGCGGGACAGCTTGCCTTCAGAAGCTGTGGGTGCTTCATCACTGAAGGTTTTTAAGAAGAGACTGGACAGTCACTTGTCTGAAACTGTATAGGGTTTGAGCAGGGGCTGGATTAGAAAACCTTCAAGGTCCCTTTCCAGCTCTATTCTGGTTGATAGATTGAGCTTCCTCCTCTCACCTGCCAAAAGGCAAATCAAGCTTCAAACAGCTCGTGATTTTTCAAACTATGCTTGATAATGAAAATACATACACAGGATCCCTTAGTTTTCATGTTAGGATGTATGGGTGGGAGGCGAAATGTAGATGGGAGTGTTATTCATGACAGTTTTGTGCTTCGTTCTAGGTTAGGAAATTATCACATGAAAGAATGAACATTGATTCATACATTGACTTATCACTACAACCTAATAAATCTTGATGGCTAATCTAGAGCATATAATGAAAAATGTACAGAATCCATGGAGAGCCCAAAAATATAAAACCCCAAATAGCAGAGCAACCATAACAAAAATTAATGATGACATAAGATTTCACCTAGGACTTTTTTTTGTCAACCCCATTCAGTAACTCAGACCAGGAAATCAACTCCAGAAAAAGACTAAAGCTATTTTTATTGAGATTGACTATCATAACAAAATCTCACAAACCTGATTGTGATGCTATACCTCCCCCTTCTTTTATTCTTAGGAATCAGGGAGGGGTCCACCAGAGCCATTTCAGGACATTTGGTTAAGGCACCAATCTAGAAAGTGAGAAACCATGGTGAATTCAAGTCCCGTCTTAACCATGAAAGTCAGCTGGGTTAATTTGAACCAGTCGTTCACTCTCAGCCTAGCTCACTTCACCGTGAGTTATGGGTTGTTGTGGAAAAAATAGAAAGGAGAAGGTGTGTTGACTAAGTCTCAAAGCTGCTTTTTTCCCAAAAGACTGTTTTTTTTTTCCCTTGAGGAAAAACAAAACATTCTGTTTGTCTTCCAAGAAACTTCATCAGTTATGATGGGGGTGGAGATGGAAAGATAGGTACTGATGGTATGTGTTGGATATGTTTGCCACCTTGAGTTATTTGTAAAAATAACAAAGGCAGGAAATAAATACCTTGTTGCTCTAGGGCTAAAAATGTTTCTGTCCTATTTGCATATGATTTTACATAGTTTTATCAAGGTCAAAGTCATTCCTCTTACTCTACCCTGCTGAAATACCTGCACAAGATTGTTAACATTTTTATTGATATTACCTATAATAATAGAATCCTTCTCATTGATGTCAAGCTATAGTTTCTTAACTCCTCCCCCCACACACACACACTTAAAAGTCTTGGAGCAACAAGGCCTCTTCCCCAATCTTCTGGCACTTCCTCTGCGCTCTAAGATTTCTCAGAGATTCCAGAAAGTAGTTTTGAGATGGCATCTTCACAGTTCCATTAATATCCTGGAATTTAATCCACCCAGTCCAGGGAATCTGTATTCTTTCAAAGGAACCAGATCTTCTCTCTCCAATTTCATCTGCATTTCTCTTCTACTCCCCACAGTGTCGCTCTGACAAGTTGGATTGCTTTTTTTTTTTCCTTTTGTGAAAAGACAGATGCAAAGTAGGAATTAGGCAGTTCAGCTTTCTCCCTGTTGCCTGTCACCATCTTGAAAGCTGATTTTTATTTATTAAAAAAAATCCCTTCCCCAAACATTTTATGTATTTATGCAAACATTTTAAATATATGATGTGACTCATGTGACTCCTACTCTTACTACAACAATGAAAGCATTATCTACTGAAAGCAACTAAATTTAAATCCCTGAAATTTATCAATTGAAAAAACATAGTATGCCTCACTGATTTCAGTAAGAGGTGTTCATACTGTTCTATATAAAGTTAACAGGAAGAGACTCCCATTATTTGTCTGCAATTAAAATAAAATAAAAATGAATTCCATCAAGATATTGTCATTCTCATTATTCCATAAAAAGAAACTACACTTATTAATCTATCATGCACACACCTAGGGTAGTTATGGTAGACATAGACAATCATTCTATCTTACTTTTCTTCAGAGACTGCTCTTATATTTTATATTACTGTATTAACATTAAAATACTGGTTTATACTCCTGTTCTGATGAAGGGGAAGGATTACTGGTGCACGCTGCCCTAATTTGTGCATTGATTGGGTGGCTATGCAATTGATTTAATAAATAAAAACATCAGAAATAACAATAGGGGTAGAGTTTTTTGCCCTTTAATTTTTCTATGTTTTATTAGAACCAGATAATCTCACAGCTTCTACCTATATTCCATTATTTCCTGCTGAGATTGCAAATACATATTACCTCGCCTAAGTGACTTTCTGAAGAGAAAGATGAACCTTGTTTCAGGAGACCAGGCCAAAATTACTTTCTAGAATAAGCATTCACAGGAAAAATATTACATGCCATATTTTTTCTTAGTCTGTTGTTGTTCCTAAATGTAATGAAGGGAATCCTTTTTCCCTAAATTAGCACTATGTTAATGTAGTTATTTTTCCAACTTCTGCAAATACGTTCTTTAATCTTCTCTTGGAATGAGTAATTGCATACATTAATTCTGTGATGTTACAGTTTGAACATGTAACAGAAGGCAAAAAATTAATTTATTTTTAAATTTAAGCATACTTAAAAACAAGAAATGAGGCTCACCTTGGTGTAAAAGTAATCCAGTTTAATGACTGTTCAAAGTTATGATGGAACACCCTACCCAAAAAAACTTACAATTGCCACACACTGTCCGTATGTGTCCATAGTTACATGATCTCATTTTGTGTGCTTGTCCACCGGCTCACATTTATGACCAGTTGCATCATCCTATGTCACATGATTTGGATGACTTGCTTGTTTCTGTCAAAAAACACACCTTCAGAAGAATGGATTTCCTTAAAGACCATATGGTTTCTTAGTTACCATGTGATTCTCTTAATGACTGCAATGGCTCACTTTACATCATAAAAATGATTTTAAATCAAATGAGGACACACCTGCTTAATGACTCCAATGACTTATGATAGAAATTCCAGACTCAACTGTAGTAATTCAGTGAGGACTACCTGTAGGGATTAAGGTATCAGGCTACAGATTGGGAGACCATGAGTTCTATTCCCACTTGAGTCACAAAGCCAACTCGGCGACCTTGGGCCAGACACTTTTTCTCAGCCCTAGGAAGGAGACAATAGCAAAGCTGTTTGGAAAAACCTTGCCATGAAAACTGCAGAGTCTTATCAAAGCAGGCTCTGAGAATCAGGTACAATTGAACGAAAGAAAAAAATATACAAGAAGCAGGAAAAGGCAAGAAACAATGTAATATGGATTGCCTTGAGACATTCTATTAAGTCAAGATTTTTCTTGACTTTTTCATTATTTCATTGATTTTTTTTTTCATTATGGATAACTTCATACAATGCACTAAATCAAAACTGAAGCACATTCTCTCTAAGCACAATGTGTGAACCCAAAATTGAAACCCACATTTCTTAAAAAAAACCCCAAATACAATATGTAAAGGAGCCCAACTGTGTTCCTAAAATGAATGATACATCAAGAAGTAGAAGTTAACTAAAGAAAACAGGGATTTCTTCAAAGGGAATTACAAACCTTCAGAATAGCGCTTGAAAATCATACAAAAAATTGCTAAGCATCACATTGAGGCTGCAAGCTGAGGACTAAATGGTTTCTTGCAAAGCTGTAAAGCTGACAGTCATGTATATAGTTGGTCTAGAAAGCAAATGAAAGCTGAAGATTGTAAGCACAGACACTTTCAGTTAGCAACTACTTCACTTAATGACCAAAATGCCAATCCCAGTTGTAGTCACTAAACAAGGACTGCCTATATTTTTACAAAGCAAGGCTGTTTCCATTTTCAGTTGATTTTATAAATCCTCTGATTTCAGAAAGTAAAGTATTTCTTCACCAACAACAGGTTTGTAATTTTGCAACATAATAATGCAATTTTGATTGGAGAAGAAAGGACTGAGTGCTTCAGCAGATTTTGAACAACTGAATTAGAAAAGTTCTAGAATCAAATAAGTCAAGAATAATGTCTTTAAAAATTAAGATATGTAGCAGGAAAAAAATGATCTGGAACAATAAATAACTTTTGGAAATTTTACTATCCAAAAAAAGAAGGCTCTTGAGTTCATTCCTCTACAACTGCACAAATACAAACATACAAACACCAACTTCAACTGTACTGTACTTAACACTGCTTTGTGGCTTTCAACAAATTGTGGCCAGAAATTCGAGAACTGTTCTGCTTTCTCTCATATTCCAACCTTTCCCTTTGATCTCCCTCCTTTCTCCAGTTATCCTGCCTCTGATCTTTTCCTTAACTAAAAAGATTTGACTGACTTGGGTATCTATGTCAATGGCTGAGGGGGTGTGGGGGGAAATAATGGATAGCCTTGAATTTTTGACAGCTTGCTTTGGGCATTCTCAGAAAAAAGGCTGCCACCATGATGGCTTGTGCATTAACAAGATGGCTGTTATATGCCTGTCATAAACAGCCATTGATCAGAAAGCAAAGAAGTGACACTGTTTCTTGATATCTGTCAGACCCAGCCCAAGAATGGCATAGAACAATACCGCCGAAGCTCAGTTCTTTATTTGCTTACATTCAATAGACAGAATTTTGCCAGACTACATCTTTAATACTCTCACCCTAATGGATTAAACCATGGGAGATCCTAGGAAATGACTATGCTAACTCTCTTCCATTGCTTCCTATTTAGCTTTGGGCTTTGTGGTCTCTTATCTCAGCCCCCTCTTTGGAATGTGCTCCTTCACTCCTGGGAAACTGCCACTTCACTGTAATCCATCACACCTTCTTTCTAACTTCCCCTTCTCGGAGAATCCTTTTCTTCCCCAGGCAAATGGGCACATATCCAAGAAAGCCCCATCACACACATACCCAATCATTTTTATTCTCTAAATACGTATGGGGTCAATGTAAGCTCCAGATAAATTCTTGAAAAGAAAGGTGACACTGTAGACTGGCATTTTTTTCCTTTCATTGTGTCAGCTTCCCACTGTTTCCCTTAATTAAAAGAATCTTTAAAAGGAAGAAATTAAAAGTCAGGTATGGTAGGGAGCTTGGTGAGCTCAAAGGGAGGTGTTTGTGGGCATAATAGCGCTCATAGATTTCAGTCACCTCCCTACTGCAAGCGCAAGGAAGAAGAGAAAGCAAAAGAGAAGAGCAGCTGAGGACACAGAAAGTCACAGAAAGTGGACTTCGGGGAAAGAAAATTAATTAAAGCAGAGGACCTTCAGAAACACTGAGGAGCCGAGATGAGGACTACAAGCTACCATCCACCAGAGCAGCAGCGCCAGGAACGGCCTCAAACAGCCAGGACTGCCAGAGCAGCAGCACCAGGAGCAGCCTCGGCTAACCAGGCCGCCAGAGGCCGCAGTGCCAGGAGTGGACCCACAGTGAAGACTGCTGCGTGTGAGTAGCCGTGGGGACATCCCACCCCCCTCGCTCTCCCAGGACTTCAAATTGTAAAATCAAATTGTAAATTTAATTTAAATCTTATTCTAACTTGCAAAGTGTAAAATTCCTAAATCTCAATTGTAAATGTCTTCTTTAATGCAATTTTCATAACCAAGCGGTTACACAAAGCATTTCACTACATAGTGTACCATGTATGATTATGTATGTGATAAATAAAAAATCTGAATCTGAAGAAATGAAAGCAGAGCCAATGACCACAGTGGAATGAAGAGTCCACAAGTATTTTGTTTTTTCATAATTCTTCTCCGGCCAATGAGAGAACTTGATATTACCCATAAGTGCTCTTGATACTATTTCTTTTATTTTTCTTACTATATTCTTAATTTTTCTTTTCTATTTATTTTTTTCTTTGTTCTTTTTTCTTTTTTTTCCAGTTTGTATTTGCTTTTCAATCTTGTTAATTGTAATGTTTGATAAAAATTACTATATAAAAAAAGATACAGAAAGCAAAGTAGAGATGAAGAGGAGGTTCTATTATCTCCTACCAGGAGACCTGGGGTAGCAGATCGATTCCCTTAAAAGTTTGTGCATTTTGCTTGCTTCTATTTGCTTGCTTATTTCTAAATAAAACATTAGCCAAGCAATCTCCAGAAAATACAAAAAAGGTTTTTGTACAATTTCCCCATGAAATTAATAATTTTTCAGATGTACTGAGGATTATGCACAGAATGCTTTTTCAAGACCACACAAGGGATATTTCAAAATTGCCCACTGATTTTATTATTATATCTTTTAGAAGGAAAACAGGCAAGAAATCCCGGTTCTGTCAGTATTAAAATACATTTGGATCAAAGCTTTTGGTGACTGCTAAATAAAAGGAGCAATGCAGAGAAGCAGAGAATTTTGGTTTGATATAGATGGAGTTCTACATACAAATCTACACATAAATTTAGCTTATTATTATTATTATTATTATTATCCCATGCTTAATTAAGTGTTTACAAGCATACTTTGAGAATGCTTTAATTTTAACAAAATTCAGATGCACACAATCTCATATGCATTTAATAGTTAATAATAATCTCTACATATTTTACATGGATACCTTATGACACCCTAGGTTCTTGGGAAGAACTCAATACATATGAAGGCCAACACCAGCTTAAAAACTGGCAGCTGTGACTTCACATTCTTCTGAACAAATAACAATAATATTATTCGAACTAATGCGATTAAGGCCAGAATTGAAAAATTGCCAAATTATTCAAAAGAGCAGATTGTGTAAAGGAACACAAAAAATAGATCACATATTCAGCTCATGCAGGAAAATTGCACAAACTGATTATAAACAACATAACACAGTCACCAACATTATTCATTGGAACATCTGTAAAAATTATCATGTACTAGTAATGAAAAATTTGTGGCAATGTGTAGTTGGAAAAAAGTATATGAAAATGAGCAGGTTGAAATATTGTGAGATTTCCAAATATAGATTGATGGAAGTCTTGGCTCATAACACATAAGATATAATTGTGGTTGAAAAGAAGAAAGTGTAGATAGTTGATGTGGCAATACCAGGAGGTAGTAGAATGGAAAACAATCAGAGATTATAAAGTATGAAGATCTGAAAATCGATCTTGGGATTATGGGATTATACTGTCCATAGAGGTCCCAATGATTATTGGCACACTGGGTGCCATACTAAAAAATCTTGGACAGCACTTAAAAAATCTGTGCATTGAAAAAAATTTCCATCTATCAATTGCAAAAGGGCATGTTTTTTACATTTTCACATATCTTACGCTGATACATTACAATATCCTAGGTTCTTCGAAAGAATTTGATGCATATGATGGCCAACACCAGCTAAATAACTGACAGCTGTGACTTCACATTGTTGTGAAGAAATAATAAAAACACAGCATAAGATCAATTTAAAATTAGATTTCTACAGCAACATTTACATTGTAAAAAAAAAGTTAATAGATTACTCCAAATGATTAGAGTAGTTTGCTTACGTCAAACTGTAAATGGCAGAAAATTAGTAGATTAGATACCATCAAGTTGGTTTCAGTTCCTAGCAACCATAATAGATTTATTTTCTCCATGACAATCTGTCTCCTAATCTGATCCTTTAGATAAGACATGTCCAAACTGCAGCCTGTGTGGGCCACATGTGGCCCAGTAGTGGGGCCCCACTAGACTGTAAATTTTTAACACTATATAATTATGTACATTAACTACTTTATATATTTTATGTCAAATCAAATCAAATGACACCCATGCTTTAGTTCTTCTACTAGTGCATCCATCACTAATGTAATTGAGTCCATCCATCTTGCTGCTGGTCATCATTTTCTTCTCTTACTTTTGCAAGAATGAAAGACATTTCCAGAGAGCTGGACAAATTGCAGAATGTGTCTGAAATAGAATATTTTCAGCCTGACCATGTATGCCTTAAATGAAAACTCTGGCTTGATTTGTTGATGCTCCACTTATTTTCCAAGATATACTTGGAATTCTCAGGATTCTTCTCCAATACCAAAGTACAAAGTTTCCATGGGTATGAAATCTGATTTTACAATCTGGATTTTTTTTATTGTTCTTATGCAAAAAAAAATCTGCAAAAAATCAGAAAGTGTTCATTACATTATCCTAGGAAAGATAGAATTATCAGGAAAAGTCCTATCTTCTGTTGTCCAATACTCACAAATCACTCCACAGCTTTTACCTGTAAGAATTCAGTCCAAAGGAAAGGGTGGCGGCCCTTATGATTTGTCACTTGTTGTTTGTATCTTATAATTAATTATTGTAGCTATGATTTATAATCTGTGATTAATCACTTTGTGGTTGTATGTGTGTACGCACGGGAGACAAATTCTTTGTGTGTCCAATCACTTGGCCAATAAAGTCTATTCTATAAATAATCAATTCATTAATATTGCCATAGTCCACATTATAGATATCCAACTATTGGGGGGGAAATAGCCTTTATTATTAGTTGCCCAGAGTTGCTCTAATGGAAAGATGCATATAAATTTAATAAATAAATAGAATATTATTTTTTATAGAATTTAGCATAGCATAGCATAGCAATAGCTTTCAGGCTTATATACCACTCCATAGTGCTTTGCAACATTCTCTGGGTAGTTTACAATGTAAGCATTATTTGAATATTGCCCCCAAAAATCTAAGTCCACATTTTACCCACCTTAGAAGGATGGCAGGCTGAGTCAACCTTGAGCCCCATCAGGATCTAACTCCAAGCTGCAGGCAGAGTTTGCCTGCAATACTGCATTCTAACCACTGCACCACCAGTTGTTTACAGTTGTTGTGTGGCTCACCTTTCAGTTCAGTACAGTAGGGCAAATTGGAAATATTGCCCTACTAGTTCATCTAGCCTAGGGTGTCAAACTCAATTTTATTGAAAGCCACATCAGGGTTGTGTTTGACCTTGGGGAGCTGGGATGGGCATGGGCATGGTGGGCATGGCCAGCTCATGGCCATGTTGGGGATGCCTGTGGTGACCCAAGCATTTTGCCAGTAAAAATGGGGTCCTCGGTTCTGTTTTTGGGCTGTGATGGCCTCCTGCAACCCTCTGCCAGTAAAAACGGGAGTTGGGAGAGCTGCCCGTGGCTCTCATGAGCTCCATTTTCAGCTGTGATGGCTCCTGCAACCCTCTGCCAGTGAAAAGAGAGCTCAAGATGGCCGCACACAGCTCCATTTTCATTGGTAGAAGCACCACAGGCCAGTCCTTCGCTGTTTCCAGGGCAGCCCCATGGGCCAGATCTAAGTTCCCTGTAGGCCTTGAGCTTGACATCCCTGATCTAGCCTCAAACCAGAAATCTTTGAAGTATAAGCTAGGATGGACAAATCTGTAAGGGAAGATCACTTCCCTTACATTGGGCACGTGCTTTTGGCTCCCCGGTGAATTTCAGAGGGCAGCCAAGACTTTAATCTGTTTTAACCTCCTGCTATGGTGATGCACTTTAAGCTGACCCACTTGTTTTCATGTCTCTCCGCTGCTGCTGTTTTAATTATTTAACTCATCTATCATGTTTGTTTTAATTGAGTTCTTGCATTTTTAACATGGACAAGTGTGTGTGTGTGTGTGTGTGCGAGTAAGCAAAGTATTCAGACAGAGCAGCTAGATAGACAAATGAGTGCTTACTCATGGCCAACTTGTCCAAACAGTAGAGACTAAGCCAGCATGCTATACCAGACCCTCTGTCTTTCTTGATGTATATTATTTTCTCACCTCATACTGTCAAACAGGTAGTACATTTTTCTGCCAGGGTCAAATGTTTCTAAAATAACAGGTGGCCTTCCCAAGGCCATGGCATTGAAATTATCTTGATGGCCCCATTGACCCGTCCTTTGTTCAAAGGTCTTATATGCCATCAGAACAGAGCTCAAAATCCATAGTCTTAGGACAGAATTTTAAACATTCTCGCTGCATTTAATGACTAACCTAGGTCCATTTGTCTGTCTGGCTAACAAATTTATATAGCTGTCCAACTCTGCAAAGCTTAAAATCACAGAGCAATTCATATTCAAATAACAACAAAAAATCTTTTTAGAAAACCATTAAAAAAAAAGATCTGTGTTTCCTCTAGTAATTCAGCCACTTTGCAGCATCCATAGCCATGTTGTTGGTTCCTCAAGTCCAATGACAAAGCCATGTTTTCAAGTCCTTCTGGAAGACCAGCAAGTTTGGGGTCAGTTTGATCTCAGGGAGGGATGATGTTCTCTAAACCAGGGGTCTCCAACCTTGGCCACTTTACGACTTGTGGACTTCAACTCCCAGAATTCCTCAGCCAGTTGCTGGCTGAGGAATTCTGGGAGTTG
>JAEANM010012931.1:0-14611 GCA_017656035.1 Myanophis thanlyinensis | reverse complement strand
GGGAGCGCACCGGTCGGTTGGAGGCTGATGGTGGCAACAGGCGGTCCCATAAGTACCCAGGTCCCAAGCCATGGAGCACTTTAAAGGGGAGTACCAGAACCTTGAATCGCACCCAGGGTTTTGTAATCTATCCTTTCATAATGTTAGCACTTTGAGTTAGTCCAGACAAAATGCACAACACTTAATCCTAGCTTTAACTTTATTGTCAGGGGTTTCATTAACAGAACCTTGAAGACTGAAAAGTATTTCTCCCTGCCCCTCCTTTTACTCTTCAGAAAATTAGAAAGGGAAGAATAAAATTTGGATGCAATGTTGTTTAAAACCTGCCATAGAAAACAATCAGTGTTGTTTATTTGGCAGTAAAAACACATCATGCTGTAGTTTTTCTAACATTGAATGGTGCTCAGTTTATTTTGAAGCATAATTCCAGATTTTGGTTTTGTCTATTTTTTTTCATGTCTTGAGAAAACAGGATAACAATAGCACTTAGACTTATATACCGCTTTATAGTGCTTTACAGCCCTCTCTAAGTGGTTTACAGAGTCAGCATATTGCCCCCAACAGTTTGGATCCCCATTTCACCCACCTCAGAAGGATGGAAGGCTGAGTCAACCTTGGATTTGCTTTGGCATGTATTTGTACCTGTAACTCTGGGTAGTATGTAATATATATATTTAAAAGAGCAAAACAAAATAAACAATTCCAATTAAAAATCGTTTTAAAATGTATTCTTCCAGGCTTTTTAATAATGAATTATGCTATTGCACATTTCATTTTTTTTTTATTGCTGCTTTGATGTTTCAGTATAGTTTTCATTTTCTTGATTTCAATTTCTATTATATCACATGTTTTGTGATAATTTAACTATAATTGTAACATTTGAGCATAAATGCTTCAAGGTTTCTTTTTATGGGAAGTGGAGCAGAAATGGCTTTTAACATAAGTAAGCAAATAAAAAAAACAAGCCTGCCTTTATTCCATACAGTGTTATTGGATAGAATGGAATAGTCCAGCCCTCTGAACAAGCAGAAGCTGCTATACCAGGGGTGTCAAACTCAAGGCCACATCTGGCCTGCGGGGTGCTTAGATCTGGCCTGCAGGGCTGCCTGGAAACAGTGAAGAACTGGCCCGCGGTGCCTCTGCCAGTGAAAATGGAGCTCCATTTTTTTGATGGCAGAGCGTTGAAGAAAGCTGTCGCAGCCAACAATGGAGCTTGGAGCCCATTTTCTCTGGCAGAACACTTGTGCCACCATAGGCGCCCCTGACATGAGGGAGGTTGTTCTGGCCATGCCCATTCTGGCCATTGCCCACCATGACCTGCAGGGGTCAAACACAACCCTGACACCGCCATCAATTAAATTGAGTTTGATACCCCTGCTCTATACCATTCTGAACAAATGGTTGTCCAATCTCTTCTTAAAAACCTCCAGTGATGGAGCACCCACAGCTTCTGGAGGCAAGCTGTACCACGGATTAATTGTTCCCAATGTCAGGAATGTTCTCCTTATTTCTAGACTCCTTCATACGTTTCCATCTGTTGCTTCTTGTCCTACCTTTAGAAGCTTTGGAGAATAGCATGTCTGTAGCTTAATCTCTTTGGTTTTACAATAATTCGCAATGACCATTTGGACTGAAAAAAAATATTATTGACCAACAGATTTTAGTAAGGTTTATTACTAGCTTGGATTCCTTCCTCCCCCATTTCCTCTTATTTTTGTAGCTAAAGATATAAAAAGATCCTGTATGAGTGCCTAATTGCTTTATTTTCCAGCTCGTACTGACAAAAAGAAAAGATTATTGCTATTTTTTTCTCTTTTGTTTTTCATGTTTTTTATAGATCTCAGAAATGATCCATACCAATAATATTCTTTTTTTTAATAAGATTTTATTAGATTTTCAACAACAAACAAACACACAAACAAATAGACGAAAAACCCAAACAAACAATTTTTTTTTTGAGAATAGCAAGATCCCAAATTATCACTTCTCCATACAGAAATAAGTTCAATCATACATTCATCTATAAATTGAATATATTCATATTCAATTTATGTTCTATTCCATCTCTCATAACTATAACAATATTTATCTCAACATTTTATCCTCTCCCCTACTTTCCTCATCCTTGTTTTATCTATCTCATTACACTGGATTCAATTACATATCATTTTCAAAATGTCCATATCTATTTAATCATTATATTTATACTTTTGTCTGTCCTATATATAATTTCGTACTCTCTTATCTCTTTAAACCTGTTTTCCCCTGTAATTGTTAAAGTGGAGTATCACCCTTCTATGTCATTTAATTTTCCCTTCAAGAATTTATGCCCTAACAATAATATTCTGATATTTGGTTTAGGATAATCCTTAAATTAAAACACCCCAGGCAACCTCAGGAAACTAGCATTAAGGCAAACTTGCCAACGCGAAATATGTTATCAACCATACAATTGGATTCTAGTAAAATATTTAAGAAGGAAAAAAACAAACAAACTGGTCCAATCTGTTCCAATTTAATGGGGTTTTCTTTTTTCTACGCTGCTAGTTCTATTACATACATTTATAAAGCTAATGGTGGATATAAAAAAAAAGAGAAGGAATTAGATTTCTGCTTGATTGAATAGCTGTTATACAGAACACAATACAGTGAAAGAGCCTGAATGCAGAATTTATCAGGACACAATTATACCCAAAAGTGGTTTCCGTGCATTTGCACTGGTGATATTTTGTTGAAAATGTTGGTTTGTTTGTCTGTAAAATTTGACCATCTTATAACTGGGTAACTGGGCGGCTTATAATGTTAAAAAGATAACTATGCAAAGGCTAAAAGACATAAATATCCCAATAGGATCAACTGGTACGTGTTTCAGCAGCCTCCTAACACTATTAAGAGGATGAGCAGCTTAAAATGAATGGAGGGAGGGAGGGAGGGATGATGAATTACATAAATTTATTAAGGGATGCTGATGCAGACTTTCTGCAGATTTTAGGATTGATTTAGTCATCAGTTTTTAGATATGTACTGAAAATATTTTAAGAATTTCCTTGGACATATGACATGGAAACAAGTGTAAGTAAACTTTGCTTTGGAAATGTATCTATTTCATGTAGATTAGATGTATCAATAAATATAGCTATAGTTATAGGTGACAAATTTACTTCAAAATTTGTATTTTCAAAATCAATTTGAAAATACACTCCAGTAACAGTTTCATTTAAGCTATTTCGGTGTAAATCAAGGATGAGCAATGTTTGGCTATGGGGTAAGCAATCAAACTCCAAGACTTCAATTTGACAACTCCTGCAGAGGTCCTACCAACCATAGTTTAGGACAGTGGTGGTGAACCTTTTACTTACCGAGTGCCAGAAAGTACGTGCTTTACACGTGCCATCTGCACTTGTGCGCAGCTCCTCCACGTGTGCTGCATGTGCAACTGCACCATCTGTGCATGCATGCAGCTTTTGCACATGCAATGCATGTGTGCTGCACGCAGGCACTCATGCACACATGAGCAATTGCCTTGCATGCGCAGAGAGAGTTCCAAAGACCAGCTGGATTTCCTGCTGCAATCGTGCACATGCATAGCAGACACCCAACGACCAGCTGGGTCTTTGAAATCATGCATGCATTCATGTGCAATCACATGTGCATGCTTAGCTGGAGGTAAGTTGGCTGAGAGCTTGTGTGCCCAGCAAGATGGCACCCGTGCCATAGATTTGCCATCACGGGTTTAGGATAATCTACTATATAATTTTCTTCAATTTAATCTGGAAACACACAACAGTAGCAAAGATCTTACTGGGTTTGAGATGGTTGTATTGTTATCTTTTTTTGTTTATTTTTTGTGTCTTCAAGTCAGTTCTGGTGACTGCTTGGACAGATGCCTGCAGAGTGTTTGGACAAGATTTCAGAAGAGGTTTGCCATCACTATATTCCTAGGGCTTCAGAGAGTGTGGCTGGCTTCATGTCTAAAGCGGGACTAGAATCGTTGGTGGTATTCAGCCTGGTCACACTGGTTCTAGTGAACTGGTAGTGGTGACAAGCATTTGACCCCACCCATCTGCCCCTACCCTTTCCTGTCCTATACCCCCTTCTTTTTCTTTCTTTCTAGCTCAGCTGAATCATGTGAAACAGCTGTTTTCTGCCCTTCCACATCTTCTACTCACCGAACCAGTAGTAAAACTGGTTGAATCTCACCATTGACTAGAATTACCAGTTTCCAGGTGTTTAGTCTGATGCTTAACCACTACTTCAAACTGGCTCTCAAAATAGACTCAAACATAGATTAGGGTTAGATCTTTCCCCAAAAAAAATTCCCTCCAAAATCCGGGGGGTGGGGAGAAATTCTGCCAATGCCAGCAAGGATAACAGAATGACATTCAATGAGATTTGAATCCTTACTCATCTCCTTGAGAAAGTAATCTCTACTTCAGATTACTGACTTTTAGAGTTGTGATCACTCTCTCTCTCTTTCTCTGTTTCAGTTACACACATACACTGATTTTCCCAAAGTTGTTGAACTGGATTTCATAGAAAATGCTGTCCCATCTGTTAGGCATGAGTTTAGGTAAACTTAGTGTTTAATGTGATAATGAATATAATAGTTCCTACTGACCATTATAAGTATAACAAGTACACATATCCAATATAACGAAGCTGCTAATCCTCTCCTCTGGAACAATGCTAGGAATTCCAGAGCGGACAGAAATTGTGATATATAGAATTTGTGCTTCCTAGAAGCATTTGAAATGGTTGGTGGTTTATCTGTAGAATGTATTTGACTGTTCAATCAAACTTTTGACATCCCAGGAAGATTTGTCAAGAGGGTTTTAGTATGACAGAGCTGGTCTGGTTTTAAATTTGGCACAAGGGAATTGAAGTAAGCAAAGATAAGAACAGCTGTCTGAATATTACTCAAATTGTACAACCTGTAAAAGCAAATTGCTGAATATAGTAGAGCTTGGGGCCTGGTTTCAGTGTGATCATAATATATGTTTCACTTTGTATCTGGAAAAGCGATAGGCTTTTTCATACTAAATTGTGAATATGTGAGTAAGAAAATAGATATGATGCAAAAAAGCCATACATCTAACAGTCACTTAAGAATAAACACACTGATTTTTTTAAATACATGCTACAAAGGAGGGTTTGTGCAGCATATCATATTTTCTTGACCGGTTTTGAAGAGTTCAATTAACAAACAGTACATTTTTATCCCTAGTCTAACATAGTGGTAAACAACTTTTGCTGAGCTGATAGATGTCCCCTGCCTTATTAAAAGGGTTTTGGAGGTACACAATCAAATGGACCAGAACCATATAAAAAGAAGGGAGGGAGGAAGATAGGAAGGTTTCTCTATTTGTGTGTGTGAATGTATGGTGTGTTTATTATTAAAAGTTTTAAATAAAGTATAAAAAGTAACACAAATTAATACCGAATAAAGAAAACAAAGAGAAAAAAAGAAAAGAAAAGGCAAACGACAAAAGTGTAGAAAGAAAAGATAAAAAGAAACAAAAACAAAAACCTTCTGATTTCCCATTCAGGAAATATACCGTAAGTATGATTTCAAAGTTATTTTTCTCTGTTTTGAAATAAAATACATTTCACATTTCTCAGAGCAAAACCCATTTTCTTCATGCTGTTTGATCTTCATGTGAAAATGAACATTAATCTGAACGGATCAAATATGAATATTATTACTTTTAATCCATTTAATCACATTTGAAATTTTCATACACACAGGCGCACCTTTGCAATGCTCATCCTACAAATCCCAAATTATGTCTAGGTTCAAAATAAGTGGAGAGACAAACTAACAAAAGGAAAACTCATATAGATATTCGCAAATTCAAGATAGAAGGCAGAAAGAGGTAAGCACGACATGCCAATTTATTCAGATAGAAATCAGAAAAGTGAATGTCTATGGTGGACATAGCCCAATAGTGAGTCACAGACTGCACATCTATGTCCTACTGCATTTGCTGTTGACAAGTCTATAAATAGTCTCATATTTACTATCAGTTCACTTAGAAGTGGAATCAGCTCCTACCCAAATGCTAGGCATAAATTGAATGATTTCTATTCATTACTGTAAAGAATAATAAACCAATGTGGACTACCTTATCACCGCCTTTTATTGTTTCCCTTTTCTCAACTCTTAATAGGGAAGAAGATACCGTTATCCATTATATAAAGAATCATGGTTACTTTGTGTTCTTTGTGCAGGACTATCAATCTTGAGGAAACCGTTCTTGCTTCTAAACTACTGTTGACTCTCGGTCAAAGAGAAAGCAGTAAAATTCATGGCTAGCTTTTAAGAAGAGAAAGAGCTTGTTGGTCTCTCAATTAGACAGGTTGGATAAGTAAAGTTCTCCCAGTTCTGCCTACAATTTATGAGATTCAACCTTAGTTCTGGCTGGCCATAATACTCAGCTAAGTTTGAATACAGAGTAACATATAATGAAGCAGTAAATCAGGTTCCTCTTGTTCTTTCTAAACTGGATAGGAAAAGTTTGTGGCAATAATGTAAATGCACAAACCTAACCAGTAATGCATATAAAAGGGAACTGGTATTTCCAGAAATACCATATTTTTCAGGGTATAAGATGCACCTAATGTTTGGGGACGGGAAAAAAACCTGCCTCTACTGACGATCAGTCTGCAGGGATTGCTGTGGCCTATCGCTGCCTTTGCACAACCCATTTTTGGCCTGTTTTTGCTCACCCCATTTTTGGCCTGTTTTTGGTCCATTTTTGGCCATTTTTTGGTCCATTTTAGGGGCTATGTTTGGGCTGAAAACGGACTGAAAAAAGGGCCAAAGAAATGGGCCAAAAACAGCCCAGAAAATGGGCCCAAAACAGCCCAGAAAATGGGCCAAAAAAGGCCAAAAAATGGGTTGGCAGGTGGGTGGGGCTTCAGCAACATTGCATGAGGCACATAGACCTTTTCACCCACTTTTTTTTATGGGGGGAGTATGTCAGACACCGAGAAATAAGGTATATGCTGAGGCATATCTCTCTCTTTCTCACCCCACCCCACCCCACCTTCCTTCCTACCTACTTTTCATGTGTGTATGTGTCCCAAAGGTGCTTTTTCAAGAGGCAAATGAACTTTCTTGTTTTTCTTTGAAGACATTTTCGCTTCTCATCAAAGAAGCTTCTTCAGCTCTGACTGGATGGTGGAGAATGAAAGACAATCCAGTCAGCCGGAAGGATCCAGTCACCATCCAGTCAGAGCTGAAGAAACTTCTTGGATGAGAAGTGAAACGTCTTCAAAGAGAAACAAGAAAGTCCAGTTGCCTTTTGAAAAAGCACCTTTGGGACAACCATGACTGAAAACCTCCATAGACATTTGGCTATGCAGTGTGTGTGTGTGTGTGTGTAATTAATGCAAGACTGGAGGGAATACTTAGTTTAGCATGCCTATTAGCTTTCTTCTTCAAATATTTCATTTTGGGTTAATGTTATATAAGCATCAGCACTATTAAAGCAGAGTAATAATGTTCTATTCCACTCAATCCTATCTACACATTTTTTTAAAAAATTAAATGAAGCTCCTAGATTTATCTTTCAGTTGTACAAAGAATGCATTGAGTAATCTGCATTACTCAGAAGATGGATCATGGGGAAAGGTTACACTTCATAATCATGTGACCACAGGATGATGAAAGTAGTCACAAATGTCAGCTAGTTGCTAATGGCCCCAATTGTGATCATAGACCAATTGTGATGATGCAACAATCATAAGTGGAAGTACAGACAATCAGTCACTTTTTCCAAAGTCATCATATCTTTGAACTGTAAAGATGGCCGTAAGTTGAGGATTACCTATATATAATGAAAATACCTTTAACTATTTTTTAAAATTTGTATTTATTTAACTACTTCATATAGCCATCCATCTCATCAAAAGTGACTCTGAGTAGCAAACATCAAAGCTAAGAAACTTGTCAATTATTTTTTAAAAAGGTAAAAGTGAAGATTCCCATTGCCCATTCATTTGTGACTCTGGGACAGGGGTGTCAAACTCCAGGCCCAGGGGCTGGATCCAGCCCATAGGGTGTTTAGATCTGGCCAGTGGGGCCACCCTGGAAACAACAAAGGACTGGTCCCAGAGCTCGGGAGAGATGCATATCGCCCTCCCAAGCTCCATTTTCCCTGCCAGAGAGTTGCAGGAGCCATTGCAGCCAAAAACAGAGGTCGGGAGCCTGTTTTTGTTAGCAGAGTTCAATACGAGTGATGTCAAGCTGGCCATACCCACCCTGGCCATGCCTTCTTCCCCCGCAAGGTCAAGCACAATCCTGATGTGGCCCTCAATGAAATAGAGTTTGCTCTAGGGCCATGATGGCGAACCTATGGCACAGGTGCCACAGGTGGCACACAGAGCTATCTTGCTGGGCACACAAGCTGTCAGCCAACTTACCTCCAGCTGAGCATGCACATGCGATTGTGCATTCATGCATGTGTGATTGCAGAGACCCAGCTGTTCTTCAGGCCTCCGCTGTGCATGCATGGGATTGCAGCAGGAAATCCAACCGGTCTCCTGAGCATGCACATGTGTGCATGATTGCCTGTGCAAAAGCTGCAGGCATGCACAGATGGTGCATTTGCACATGCAGCGCATGTGGAGGAGCTGCATGCATGTGCAGATGGCACATGCAAAGCACATACTTTTTGGCACTCAGCAAGTAAAAGGTTCACCACCACTGCTCTAGGGGGTGGTGCTCATCTCTGTTTCCTGAGGGAGTCAATGTTGTCTGAAGACATTTCCAGCATCATGTGGCCAGCATGATTATTCGCAGAGGTGCATGGAATGCTGTTACCTTCCCACTGAAGTGGTACCAATAGATCTACTCGCATTTGCATGCTTTTGAACTACTAGGTTGGCAGGATCCAGGGCAAGTAATGGGAGCTCATCCCGCAACACAACACTCGGATCTCAAACCTAGGCTGTCAGTTTTCCAGCTGACAAGCTCAGCATCTTTAATCGCTGACCCATTGTGCCCCGACAAAACTATAAAAATAGAACAAATAGGAAATAACAGACAAAGAACAGGGAAATAATAATACTTAACCACCTCACAATTTCACCCATCCCCTGAACACCCCAGGCTTGCTAGCATATCCAGGTCTTAAGGGGCTGAGAAGCTCAGAAGTCATGACATCAATCTCACCTATCTTGGATCTTTGGGAAGGATGCATAAGTCAAAAGTAAGCCCAGTCAAAACTAATAATAACCTTACAAAAATTAGCCTGCCCTATTTACATCCTATTATCCTCTCAAACATGATAATGAAAGCCCAATCACAGTGTGTGAGGCCCAACAGCAAATTTTCTTATATGTTGTTGATGTCCAAAACAAATTGAACACAATTGACAGATAAACTAGATAAAAAGAGAGCAGTAACTCTCTTTTGACTGAACAAGTTATCTTAATCAAAATCTGATTAGGAAGTTTCCAACCAAATTGAAGAACTGTGTACAAGTTTACTTAGCCTCCTATCCCCATCTTCCTTTTCTGATACAGAGAATCAGCTATATGATTTTGGACTATATTTCCAAATAAAGCCAGTGAACAAGATGCCTGGGTTTGGAGCACATTAATTTGATAAGCCACATTGCTATAGACTATATAGACTAAATTGATGGTCCGACTGTGTTTAGATTTATCTGGATATTTTCTTTTTCTTTCTTTTTGCTTCTTCCATATAATAGTTTGCCTGCAGTGTTCCAGCGTAGAGCATATCTTAATATATAACTAACGTTTTCTTCTCCCTCTTTATTCTCAATCTGAACAAAGGTAGATTGTTACCTGCTGATATAAAAACGATTTGTCCTAAAAATAGGCATTAATAAAATAGTCGCCTGCTGTTGTTTTTCTTTTACAGAAACTGCTTTTTAAATATTAATTTAGAATAATGCAGTAATACGTATCATCAGATCATTGCTGCACCTGCTGCTGTAAGCCACCCAGAGTTTATGTGTAAGCCACTCAGAGTTGTTTGACGCGAGATGAGCAGCAAATAAATGTCATAATAAATAAATAAATATTGCCAAACAGTGAAGAACTAGGGAGTGGAACCAATGTGGCTTGGAAATGACCCAAGACAAACACTGAGTAGTGCTTGGTTCTTGGCAACCAGCTCATAAGGGTTACCAATAGTTGCAGTGTCCCACAATCACATGATCACCATTTTCAGCCTTCCCTTCTGGCTTCCCATAAGCAAAATCATTGGGGAAGCCAGCAGGAAATCACAAGGCCTACTCCTGCTAGCATAGTCTGAAGCGCCCATCTGCTCTTACTAAGTAGCATCCACCTATTGTACCTATCTACACTCTGTAGCACTCACATGAGCCACCCGTCTACCTATACTCCACAATGCACATCTGCAACAATCCATGGGACCTACCTGCCCATACCTGCTCATGGCACCCACCTACCTGCACTCAGTGGAGCTTGCTCATGGTGCCTGCTCACCCATATTCTGTAGCATCTTCCTGCCTGTATTGTGTAGTGTCCACATGAAGTATCTGCCTGCCAGCTCATAGCTCTCACCTGTTGTGCAGATGAGAGACATGATTGCTCATCTCCCTTGCCTATGACAACTTGGGAGCAGGTCAGGAAAGCTTTGCGAATCAACAGAAGGTTTCCCAGACGTGCAGAGTGCACTCTTCAGATTGCATTGGAAGCGTACCTGGAGACTCATCTTCCAGGCTTCAGCAAGAGCTGAAGGCAAACCCTATGCCAGTAGAACCTATTAGCACACCTTTTTCTCTCCCAGCCTTCCTCCTGTAAATTCTGATGAATGCCAGCAAGTTACAACATGCTGAAAGCCACAGATTGATTCTTCAGGAATGCTTCAAACACGAACTCATGTTTCAATCTTATCACACATATCCCAGGGCTCCACCCTTGCTCATGCCCCAATCCCAGGCCAGCAGTTAAAGGGAGAAGATGGCAAATGGCAGCTGGGTGAACTTAACATGCTTTCTGCATAAATATGAAGTTTTGATTTTGGATTTTCTAGTACTTTTCCCCCTAATTTTCACAAACAAATTTGAAGTAAAGTTATCTAGGCCGAGGAACTGGGAATGTTTCATTGGAACAGCCCAAATGGGTCATATTCTATTGGAATAAACCTTAGTATGGTTTGAATGTTTTGTTCCATCCTCAGAACATAACATTTTGTATCTGCTTTGAAACACTCAAAACAGTCCATTTGTTGTCTTTTGGACTAGGATACCGATACTATTGCCATGTGGAATGGCCAAGTTTGGTCCTCAGATCCATGTGTTCCAATATTGGAGAAAAAAAATATCTGAGAACACATGTGCTTTGTTTCCAGTCTGGAAATCCCTACTATAAGCACACCTCCATTGAAATGCAATAATGTTGACCTGCAAGCCATATCACTGACATGGATTGGCAAGAATTTTCTAGGGCAGCTTCACCCATTGCAGCAACAGAGCTTCCAAAAATTTTAACACAGTGCATTCCGATCGGGAATTCTGAAATTGTGGTCACAAATCTCCTTGAGATGGGAGGATGGTGGATCAGGCTTGGGAAAGCTGACTTGTGATTTCAGATAGGAATCTTTCCAAGCCTATATGGTGATAGCAAGAAATTGTTTGCATGGAGCTGCCAGAAGTTACAGTATACAGCCTATGAATTTCAGTATAGACATATGTGCTTTGTCTCTTTGCATGCAAATATTTTATTTATTTATTTATTTATTTTATTTGTTTATAAAACATGTACAAGATAGCAGGTACAGGTATAAACATAAGCAAAGGAAGTGAGTGCAGATAAATGGGAACAGTAAGACAGGGACGGTAGACACGCTGGTGCGCTTATGCCCCCTTTATGGACCACTTAGGAATGGAGTAAGGTCCAAGCTAGACTGGTTGAGGTTGAAGCTGTGAGGGTTTGAGGCTGTAATAACGGAGTTGGGTAGAACATTCCAGATGTTGACCATTCTATTGCTGAAGTATTTTCTGCAATTGAGTTTGGAGCAGTTTACCTTGAGTTTGTATCAATTGTTTGCCCGTGTATTATTGTGGCTAAAGCTGAAGTAGTTGTTGATAGGTAAGATGTTGTAGCAGACAATTTTGTGTACTATGCTTAGATATTAAACATGCAAATACATGCTTTTTAAAAAAATCCTGATAGTATGTCTCAGAAAAGAGCAATGGAAAGTGGTAAAAATGAAAGAGATCCAATGGCCAATTTCCATCTATCTAAGGGTCAGCTTGTTCTGTGCTTGCATTTAGCTATTATAAATGTGCTTTAATATCTGATTATTGTTTTAATGTTCTTTACACGGGCACAATGAGCCATTCTCATTTTCACTGAAAAAGCCATTCATTCCATTAATGAACAGAAGCCGGTGAAGTAGAAAGCTCGCAGTCCTAGGTTTATCGTTTCAAATGAAGAATTATTGTCCTATCCTTGCCTAAAATGTTGACCTGGATTTCTGTGATTGGTGAACAGTACTCTTTTGTCTTCCATCATATAGTGTGACAAATTGCCTTTGTCTTATTTGGGGAAATGAGACATAAGCAATATTGGAAAAATTTGTTGCAGTTCATTGCCATGACAGCTAATAGATGTACAGATTGGCAATTTGCTCAGCAGATTATCATTTACTGTCACATTTTTTTAATTAAAACGTGATTGTCCATTGTCTTTAATCTATTTGCATCATGGGTGACAAATTTCTTCTCCTTAGGCACAGTATTTCTCATTGCTGGATGATTCTTTTTTTAACCCCACCCGTTGCACACATTAAAAGGGAAACCCCATCACTGTAAGCAGTGATTTTTATTCACTTGGGAGCTGTAACAGATTTTAAGTGGTTGATTTATCATCCTTTCCAGGACACTGGTTCTTCCAGCAGTTCTAACCTTGTGTAGCCATTACAAAATATAAGTAATGGTCTATGGTTGCTTTGACACTTCAATCCCTCTCTTTGTTCAGACTGAGCTGCTTTGTAATTTACTGGTCCATAACTGGGAAAAACTAAAAATAACAATGAAGGTTTTTTTTTTTAAAGAAACTAATATTTTTAATACACAATAATTTATCTTGCTTTGTTTACAGTTCTATTGTGTTTCATTGATGAAAAGGTTAATTAAAAGCTGGATCTATTTGGAAAGGAGGAAAAATGGAAAAATGCCAGCATGACATTGAATACTAATCTATGAAAAGCAGATTTATAAGTGCTTTAAAGCAGGGGTCTCCAACCGTGGCAACTTGTGACTTGTGGACTTCAACTCCCAGAATTCCTGTCTTAAAGTTGCCAAGCTTGGAGACCCCTGCATAAGGTTATACACAAACCATCACATCTCCACATCTGGAGATGTGAGCTAAAGTTTCAGAACTATTCTATTTTCGGGTGAGCAGATTATCTCATTCAGCATCCAAGCTTTATTGCAATTTCATTTTTCCCTTCATTTCCTATCTTATTCTCCTAAAATGGAAAGATCTTAAGTTCATCGTTGTACATGCTTAAGCTGTAATTTACCTTTCATTTTTCCATTTTTAACAAGTGTATTTCCATAATATTTTAAAATGATAATACCATCCTACAGATATTCCTTTGGAAATAAATTCCATTAAGTTCAATGGCGCTTTCTTGTGGGTAAATGTCTCAGGATTACAGCCTAAAAAGTACGTTCTCTCAAACTTTTCACATTTTAATTACGATTGTCTCTCAAAGCAACCTCAATAAATGTACTTTTTTTTCTCTCAAGAGTATCTATGCTAAAGATATTTTATCTAAAAAATGCTCATTATGAGCTTTGTGTGTTTATTTTGCCTGTGGTCTTGTTTATTTTTTTTAATAAGGTCAAATGCTGTGATGAAGAAATAATATCACCAAATAGTATTACCAAATGTGTGTACAGGGAGCGGTCAACTTGCAACAGTTCACCTAGTGACCATTAAAAGTACCAATGGCACTGAAAAAAAGGGACTTGTGACAATTTTTCACGCTTATGGCTTTTGCAGCATCACCATGGTCACGTGATTTACATTCGGATACTTGACAACTGACTCACAATTATGATGGTTGCAGTATCTGAGATTATGAATGAAGGAGCATTGGTGGCGCAGTGGTTTGGAGTGCAGCATTTCAGGCTAATTCTACTCACTGCCAGCAGTTCGATCTTGACCAGCTCAAAGTTGACTCTTTTCTGATCTAATCAAAAGGTTAAGATTTTGATTAAATCAGAAAAGAGAGTTGGACGCTATCTTAAATGGATTACTTTGATGATACCCTCAACATCGAGCTGTGGTGGTGCAGTGGTTAGAATGCAGTACTGCAGGCTACTTCTGTTGATTGCTGGCTGCCTGCAGTTTGGCAGTTCGAGTCTCACTGGCTCAAGTTTACCTCACCTTTCCATCCTTCCAAGGTCAGTAAAATGAGGACCCAGATTATTGAGAGGGCAATATGCTGACTCTATAAACCACTTAGAGAAGGCTGTAAACATTGTAAAGTGGTATATAAGTCTAAGTGCTACTGCTGTTTGCAAGCTTCCAACAAGCAAAGTCAATGGGGAAACCAGATTTACTTAACAACTGTGTTACTACTTTAACAACTGGAGTTATT
>JAEANM010012930.1:0-14611 GCA_017656035.1 Myanophis thanlyinensis | reverse complement strand
AGCTAAGAGGGGAGGGGTGTTGTATACTGCGCATGCGTGGCCAGAGTCCTCACACTGGTCCGCCATCTTGAACGGACAACATCGATGCCCATTGGCTGGCCCACCAGCCAATGGGAAGCGCAGGATTTTGAAGTCGCGGCAAATATAAAAAGCCGCGGCTTCCCGTAAGCTCCTGTTCTCTTCCCTCATTGCTTGATTGACAGCCAGCATTGTGAGTTTTACTCGCGGCTTGAATAAAATGGGACCCCTCACAGTCATCCAAACGGACCCGGTTTCTTGAGTTTTCTTTCACCGATTTGGACCGGGTTTTCGGCTATAACACTCAGCAAGATTCAACCAAGCTTGGGACTTAAAAGACAACCTATAAAGTTACCCTTGCATGGCACCATGGGAGTCTGACAACCAAACAGAACTCAAGCTCAAATTCAAACTCCAACAGAGGGCATAAAACCCAGGACTCTCAGCATCTCTGTCCCTTTTCACCCAGGACTTCAAGCTTGCTCCACCAATAAACCATCCTTCCAAGCAGTCTCCAGGTTTCCAGTGTCTTTTTCCCTACTTGGAACTGAATCCACACGGGATATTTCTTCTAACACTGTGTCTGAGAATTACTGGGCGGCCACTGCCTTCTGACACTACAACTCCCATTAAGATGAGCTGGCACAGTCTGCAGTTTAATGCTTGCAGATGGCACCCAGTTGGCAAGGGTTTCTCTGAACCTTGCAAGGCTTATTTAGTGAGAGTTTTTCTAAGATTTGAACATAACTTTTTTTCATTAAATATTATTAAATCTTTAACAAAAAGCAATTAAATAGGAACAAGGTAAAAACATACTCATTCAGGGAGAAATAAGTATGAAAATATACACTAAACTTATTTAACTAGTGTCATTCAAATAGAATCAGATTTACTTAAATATAGTCATTAACCAGCAAGATAAAAACAGCAGCAATGACCAAACATTGTATATGGAAAGCAGTGTATCAATCACATACAACTAAAAGTTAATGCAAAAATGGGAAAAAAGGAAAAAATGAGTAAGATGTAATAAAACAAGATAAAATAAAAATGGAACACACAAGAAAAGAGCAAGAAAAAACTGTAATTTCATCATTGCAAGGTACTTAGGACATTTAATATACCTACTCATGGAAATCACTGCATATAGAAATGTTTCAATTACGTTAGTATGACTATGGTCCAATTTGCAGAACTTTTCTCCATCTATCTGTCCCTCCAGATGCCAGCAGATGTTTTACATTCTTTGGGCTCAATTAGTTAGCAGAGTCAGACCTGTGGTTGATTTTTGGTTTTGATACGATTTTGATCTAAATATTGATTATATTTTTGTTTGCTGTGAAATGCTGCAGATAATCTTTCAGCAATTGTGGCAGTAAGAACTGTAAAATAAATACACATCTATCCCAAAATTCCATTTTGCTTTCCTCCTTAGAATTATAGGTTCAATTTCTCTTGATATCTGACAATCTAGTCATGTTCGATTAAAGTGCATAGGACTTCTCCTCAAGCCAGACTAGATAGGATTTTAGCTTGATTTTTCTTTTCAGGGACGCTGTTAGCCTCTGAATTTCCCTTTGAAGCTTGCTTGCTATCAGCCACCATAGTAACAGGGATCGGGGGAGCTTGGTATTGCGAGTTGGGAAACAAACTGGTGTGTGAAGGCCCATGTGAACCAAAAGGGACACATGCCTTGCTGAGTGGAGATGTTTATGCCTGGTCAAGGTCAACCGTCCCAAGACTGCAAACGGACAATAATACCTGCAGTTGTATCCCACATGACACAATGAAGGATGAGGATTGGACAATCATCCTGGGACCCTCTGGGGGAGGGTTTTGGGTAAACTTTCAATATGTAATTTTCGCACATTTTTGCCCAGACCTTGCTTTTCTTTAGCTGCATTCATTTCAAACTCAGTAAAAGTACCTCTTCTCTAACTCAATGGAGTCAGGGGGTTTCTTTTTTGGGTTTTGAATGAGGCAGACCTGACAGACGCAATAGACTCTACTGCAACCATCACCATACACCCACCTTTATAGTTGGAGTGACAAGCATGCCTCCCACTGGATTCATATCTACTCTGGTTTGGAACAAGGTTTTCTGCTTCCGTGGAAAATCATGAACAAAGATGTCAAGCTGTTTTGGAGTATTGTCTCCGTGGGCCTCAACCAAAATTTGCTCTTCTGTGTCTGTTTGCAGAACACCAAGGGTGATGAGGGTGTAGCTGCAGAAGAAGAAAAGAACATCTCCTGAGTTAGTTTGCTTAGGAAAAGTGTGTAATTTGATGATGTTTCTTCATAGTCTCTTCTTTTAGAAAACTGAAGAAATAAATGGTTAAAGATGTAACCCAGAAAGCTTTCAAATACAGTTGAAAAATGAGTATATCTGTTGTATCTTTATATCACCTAAATTATATTTGGGATGCTGTTTGTTTTTTAATTATAAAATGAAACTGATCATTACTGGTACAGTAATCTGTGTGATATTGTAATGTAATGAACATGTTATAATGAACAATGCAGTGCCCCCTTGAAGCATAAAGGACAATATTTTCTATGAAAGAACACGTTTGACCTCAGATTTGAAAAATAGAATTGTGTTTTCATCCAAGATCAAGCAGTCACCAGCACTCATGCAGTCCTCCAATAACCCCATCTGGAGGTCCAGGCACTTGAAACTACATTGCTGAAATTTGACTGTGAAATGGCTAGATTTTGACAAAGTGAGATCAACTTGTTTTTTTGGAGTTAGTGATTTCCATCTTTAATCCCCAATCCTTGCCTAAAATGAGGTGGAAATTTACACTGTTTTGGGAGCTGGTTTCTGGTTTTCTGCATTTCCATCCATTGTTCCTTGTCCTGCCCTTCATTGCTTTGGAAAATAAGTCAACCCCCTCCTCTTTGTAGCAACATCTCAGATAATGGATTAGTACTATCATATCCCCCTAGTCCTTTTCTCTAGACTAGCCAAACCCAAATCCTGCAGCTGTTCTTTATATGTTTTCTTCATATGTTTTTGGGTGCTGCACACAGAGGGCTTACCTGGGTTTGCAGTTCACTCTTCCACAGAGAACCCTGCATCAGGTTCATCATCATGAGATTCATATCCTGCCTTTGTTTTGTACAACTCAAAGGAGTAGCATATATAAAGTTCCTGCCTCCTATTTTCCCCACAAACCCCATTCTGTTGGGCTGAGAAAGGGACTGGCTCAGTCACCCAGCTGCCTTTCCTGCCTAAAGCAGTGCTAGAACTCCTGATTTCCAGGCCGGCACTTTAATCACCATACCAAACTGGCTATGTTGATGTTAAAGCAGTATCTACCCACTTGATTCAGCATTTTCCAAGGGCAGCCTTTAGTTCTAAAAAAATGGTATAGTTTTTCAGCCCCAAGTAAGGGCTGCATGAAAAGAATGGTATTGTGATACTATTTTGTAAAACTAGAATGTCAACAGTTGAAGGCCTTTACAGAATGTGCAGCGGGGGAAATGGGAGGTTTTGTGGCTAACACCGCAGGCATATTTATTACAAAAGCAAAAGTAAAGCAATGGAGAAAAGAAAAAGATTTTTAGATGGCAGATTAATGAACACATTATCTTGTGTGAATGGGAGATTCACGAATGGGAGCTGTGTAAATCAAATGAATCTTATATATTGCTAACAAATGCCTTATTATCATGTCTTGATATCTTCAGGCACATTTTATTGGCTCTGGTTCTGTTTGCATTTAAACAGAGCAATTTGAAAGCCGAGGCCTGCAGGAGTTTCCTCCTTGCAATCTGATAAGTGTACATAATTTTTACATAAATTGTCTGCAGTATAATTTAATTGTCTTCTCAGAGCTATCTGATTATTTTTGCAAACTATGGGAATAACCAATAGCTCTTACAGGAATGTATCCCCACATAGACATAATAGATAATAAAGATTGCACTTGCACTATGATATCAGAGTGTATGAATCAAATGATTGTCAGAATTGGCTGTTGCCTTATTTAGATAATGCCCATGTGTAGGAAAGTCAGGTGATACAATGGCACAGCCAATTCCAAGCTGGGGTTCATTTCTGAGAAAGAAATATTGTGCTCATGTGCCAGGAAGAGGCATGTTATCTGTAAGGGCTTTAGTTAATATTGGTTATGTAGTCACCTTTAGGGGAGATGAATGCAGTATTGAAAAACAAGGTAATAGGATTAATACTACTTTAAAAAAATGGCTTATATGTATTAACTGATGTCCAAATAGCAAACTCAGTTTGTGGTAATATGAGACCACATGATGAGTGTATATGTCTATTGTATAGGAGAATGGCTCATATAAATTTTAAAATGCTGCAACAAACAGTGAAGCTTTCAGAGGGTTTAAGATTAAAAAATTGCAATAAATACTTAAATTGCAATATTTGTAACCAATAAAAGAGCAAGGTTACACCAGCCAATAGAATAAATGGATTTAAAACTAAAGAACCTCTAGAAGTTGTGTTTGTAGATATTATAGGACCTAAAAAACCCAGTATGGGAGGTGCCTGCTATATATTAAGTATCTTAGACCATTACTCTAGATATGGTTCTGTTACCTAATGAAGTCTAAGACAGAAACATTCCAACATTTTTGTAATTGGCTGAAGTTCGCAGAGAGGAAAATGAAGGCCAAGGTTATCACTGTAGTTACTGATAATGGGACTGAGTTCACAAATAGCAAATTCCAAACCATGCTTAAATCAGCTGGAATACAGCATAAGAGGTCTGCTCCTTACAGACCACAACACAATGCATTTGTGGAAAGAAGGGAGCAAACACTGCAGGACATGGTTAGAACAATGATAGCTGATTCTGGATTGCCTGAATCTTTGTGGGCAGAGGCTGTCATGTGTAGCAACCATATTCTAAATAACATGGTTAATTCCACAACATGTGAACTGTTATTCACTCTGTGGCATGGCAGAAAACTGATTTTAGACTATTTGCACACATTTGGGGCACCAGCTTGGGTGCACATACCCTCACAAGTAAGAAGCAAGGGGCAGCATAAAGCAAGACAGCTATATTTTGTTGGCTATAATTCTAATCATAAGTCATACAGGTTTTGGGATAAAGGCACTAAGAAGGTTTACTCTAGTGCAAGTGCAAAATTTATGGAACATATTGGGTGGAGTAGGTTAGACTCAACAAATGAAGTAATAATTGACACCCAAGTCCCTATTAAAGAAATAGTAAAGCCTGTAGCAGAACCTAATAAAAAGGAAGAGCTGATGCTTGATGATGTAGAGATAAAGGAAGAAGAGATACAGGAACAGAGGAGTCCTCAATTAAGTCCTGTAATTCCTAGACGATCTACCAGAGTATCTTGTCCACCTGAAAGGTATCAGGCCACTATTGCATGTTCTGTAAGCAAAGTACCGGCTACATATGATGAGATTAGTCTGTATCTAAAGGAGGATCAGATAGCCTGAAATGTAGCAATGAAAAAAGAACTTAAATCCTTAAAGGATCTTGATGTTTATGAGGATGTAAAATTACCACCAGGCAAAAGTGCAGTAGGTAGCAAATGGATTTTTAAAATAAAAACATGTATAGATGGAACTGTAACCCATAAGGCTCGATTAGTTGCTCAAGGTTTTGACCAATCTGCCAGTGATTGTGATGAAGTATTTGCTCCAAGTTTAAAAGCAACAACGCTGCGAACTGCACTGGTGTCGGCAACCAAACATGGTTATAGGATTAACCATTTAGATGTTGAAACGGCATATTTACATGCACCTTTACAGCATGTTGTTTACCTTATGAAAACTTTAGGGATAGCAACAAATAGCAATATTGAGTGTTGGAGACTAAAGAAAAGCCTTTATGGTTTAAAACAATGAGGATTCGAGTGGAATCAATGTATTGTTAAACAATTAGACAAAATGGGATTTAAGGCTGGTAATGTAGATTCTTGTCTGTTTAAGAAAGAAACTAATGGTATTATATCTTTGTTATTATTATTTACTGATGATATTGCCTTAATTACTAAAACAGAAAAAGAGGCAAATGATATCATAGAAATGTTGAAAACACAGTTCAAAATTAAAAATCTTGGTGAGATAAAATATTATTTAGGTCTGAAAATAGACAAGACTAGAAAAGGTTATAAAATCTCAAAGGCCGAGAAGATAAATCAATTACTAAAAACATATAAAATGGAACTGTACAAGCCAGCAAAAATGCCAATGGGGCAAGAATTTATAAAAAATGATGATAGAAGCCCAATATTCAACAAGAATATTTACCAATCTTTAATTGGCAGTTCATCATACTTAAGCAACTGGTCTTGCTTAAACCGGATATGTCTTACTGTGTGAATCAGTTTGCAAGATATAATAGTGAACCTACTGAGAGGCATTGGCAAGCAGCAAAAAGAATATTAAGGTATCTAAAAAATACAATGCATTATTCATTCTATTTAGAACCCAAAGGTGAATTAAAATTGAATGCATATGCAGATGCCAGTTTTGCAGCAGATGCTATAACTAGAAAGTCAACATCTGGCATATGTATATTTTTGGGTGGAGTCCTGATAGGATGGAGATCTATTTGGCAGAAACATTTAAGTTTGAGTACGATGGAAGCTGACTTTTCTTGTTTTGCTTTGTACAGATTTGATTGTGTATAAACAATTACTGTTAGATATGGATATAAAGATTGAAGAACCTATTGTTGTTTACGAGGATAACTAGTCAGCAATTGAAATGGCATCAAATATTGCTCTTAAAACCAGATCAAAACATACAGACTTGAGGTATCTGAATGTTAGGCAAAGTATTCAAAGTAAAATGATTGTTCTAGAATATTGTATGTCTGAAAACAATATAGCAGACCATTTTACTAAAGCACAAGGAACTGTAAAACATAAAATGTGTTGTGAAGAATATGGTTTAAGAATGTAAGGTTGTATATATTGTCTATCCAAAGGGGAGTATGATAGGAATGTAAAACTAACAATTGTTGGGTAAACAATATATAAACCAGGATTGTTACTTTAACGTTTGTTACTTTACCTTTAAGTATACTATAGCTTTAAAGAAAAATGTGATTGGCTGCTGCTTCCTCAAGCAGCAATAAGAAGGAGCCAGAATCACTTGTGATTGTGGGTTACTGGATGTGGATTGTTGGTTACTGAATGCGGGGTGTTTGTTACTGAAGAAGAGCCTTGTGTTAACCAGCATATATTCTGTGAGTCTACTGTTTGCATCGAACTATATATTTGGTAATGGACTTATTGTATTGTATTGTAATCCAATAAGTATTGGATTATCCCTGAACTGAACTGTTTGATGACTGACTGACTTGACTGTGTATGAATTTGGACCGACTGATGGACATTGCTAAACCTCTATTTCCATTAAAGTAAAAACCTATTTTCCTACTCAGTGTATCTGTATATTGATTTGTGTATTTTATCACACCACTCTCACAACATTCCACTGTGTACTCGTTCTCCAAATGGAGGACCATCCTTAACAGTTTATCAGGGTACTTAGAATGAAATGAGTGAAGCAAATTAAGGGCCTGGACATTACGAGCGCCCACCAATTCTGCTTGGGAAAGGGGAAAGTGTTTCCAAGCCACCAAATATTGTATTCTCTTCCTGTGTTTCCTTGAATCTAAAATTTCCTTAACTTCAAAATGTTGCTCTCCTTCAATGAGAAGAGAGACAGGTGGGTCAGGTTGGTTAGGTCGTAAATCGGAGGTGTGCTCAAGCTTAAGCAAGCTAACATGAAACACAGGGTGAATACATCTAAGGGATTTTGGCAACTCCAGTTGAACTGTAACTGGGTTGACAAGTCTAACCACACGGAATGGGCTAACATATTTTGGATCCAGTTTCTTCAATTTCTGAGTGGTTTGCAAATACTTAGTTGATAAGAATACTTTATCCCCCACTTTGAATTCTTTTGGAACAGCCCTTTTCTTGTCAGCTTGTCTTTTATAGGCTTGATCTGCATCATCAAGTGCTTTTCAGGTGATGGGCCAGATAAGCTGGAGCTGCGCGATCCATTCTGCCAAAGATGGAATTAGAGGTTTCTCTTGGGGTAGTTCAGGGATTGGCATGAAATCTTGGCCAGATGTAACTTTAAATGGGGTGAAGCCCGTACTAGCATGGACGGAGTTATTATAAGCCACCTCTGCGAACAGGAGAAGATCTGCCCAATTGTACTCTTGGTAGTTGACATAACATCTAAGATATTGCTCTAGAACTAAGCGTGTTCACAGGTCCCATTAGTTTGAGGATGATGGGCAGAGCTTAGACCCTGGGCAGAGCCTAGCACAGTGGTGGCGAACCTTTTACTTACCGAGTGCCAAAAAGTACGTGCTTTGCGCATGCCATCCGCACTTGTGTGTGGCTCCTCCACGTGCGCTGCATGTGCAACTGCAACCTCTGTGCATGCATGCAGCTTTTGCACATGTACCCATGAGCAATCGCATGTGCATGCACAGGAGAGTGCTGAAGACCAGCTGGATTTCCTGCTGCAATCGTGCGTGTGCACAATAGAGGCCCGAAGACCAGCTGGGTCTCTGCAACTGCACATGTGTGCATGCACAATCACATGTGCATGCTTAGCTGGACGTAAGTTGTTCAACAGCTAGTGTGCCCAGCAAGATGCCTCTGTGTGCCACCTGTGGCACCTGTGTCATAGGTTCGCCATCATGGGCCTAGCAACTTCAGGAACTCCCACCAAAACTGAGATGTGAACTATACTCCATGATCTGAAATAATTCGATCAGGTACTTCATGTAGGCGATACACATGCTGGATGAATAATTTGGTGAGGCTTTTGGCTGAGGGGATCTTGGAACATGGTACAAAGTGCACCTGTTTCGAGAACAGGTCTGTAACCACCCAAATGACTGTGTTTCCCCCACTTTCAAGTAATTCAACAATGAAGTCCATGGAAATCTCCTTTCGTGGGGCAACAGGGTTAGCATTGTTTTGGAGAAGGCCTGCGGGTTTGCCCAGAGGTCTCTTAGCTGAAGCACAAGTAGGACAACTGGCAACATATGTTTCAATGTCTTTCTTAAATGAAGGCCAGTAGAATTGACATTTTACAAGATGCAGGGTCTTTATAAAGCCAAAATGTCCTGCAGGTTTTGAATTGTGTGCATGTTCTAATATGGCGCCTGTCAGACTGGCAGGCACATATTGTTTGATGCCTATCCAAGCTAGTCCATCTCTCACAGTACACTCATCCAAGTGGGAAAGGAACCAGTTGTCGCTGTCCAATGCCGCCTTCACCTGCTTACTGAGGTCAGTAGGGAGATTGACGTATGAGGTTCTCTGGGCTCTGGTGACCACTGGAGCTTGGAAGGGATCACCAGTTGGATGACCTCGGGTCAAACGCTATTGAACTGGGGAAGTTGAGATAAAGCATCGGCCATGAAGTATTTTCCCCCAGGGAGGTAACGGAGGGAAAAGTCGAATCTGTTAAAGTGTTGTACCCAATGCACTTGCTTTGGTAACAGTTTGCAGGGCATTTTGAGGGCTTCTAGATTCTTATGGTCAGTCCACACTTCAAATGGGTATTTAGCTCCTTCAAGGAAGTGCCTCCAGGTGAGTAGGGCCCATTGGATGGCAAAAGCTTCCTTCTCCCATATTGCCCATTGTCTCTCTGTTTCATAAGCTTCATGGATGTGTAGGCATAAGGTTGCAGATTCCCCTCTGCATTAATTTGCAAGAAGACAGCTCCCATGGCCACATCACTAGCATCGGCTTGGACAACAAAAGGGCTTTCAGGATCGGGATGTTTGAGGACTGGCTCAGCTGCAAATAGATGTTTCAACTTCTCAAACACGGTGTAAGGTCCAGCCTCTCCTCCTTCTCCAAGAAAGTAAAAACTCTTGAAATGGTGATATTTCAAAAGGAACCTTTTATTGGATAGAAGTGATAACCAGACAAAGTAAAGCAGGATCTGAGTTTCCTTCAATGAATAAGTTAAGATAAAGGATTTAGAAACCCAACCCTTCCCTTCTGCTTGTTGTGGATTCAACCAGTCCACAGGTGTGAATCTGTTTTGGTAAATGCTGCCTTGAGAAGATGATAACGGGATATTCTCAAGGTCATCTGTACTCTCGAACTAATACAACCCACATGGCCCTCCCTCCCTTCACATTCCCCAAAAGGTGTGAATATATTATGGTGCCCTGGCACCAGGATAAAGGTTATAAAGTGAAGGGTTACATAGTATGAAGAAGAAAGCAATAAACTAAGTAATACGTTGAAGATCCCCTCTCCCCCTCTCAGGAGAATGGCACATTCACAGTGTGGATCTGACATGTGGCTTGACATTCCATTGTCCAGTTCAGGGGCTGGCTAGGCTTAGGTTTGGCCTCCAATTTAGTCTTCAGAAGGTTCATGATGGGCAGGTGATTTTAGCGAAAGAGGGGATGAATTGCCCGTACAAGTTAGCGAAACCCAGGAAACTCTGGAGTTGTTTTCTGGTGTGGGAGGGTGCCCATTCCAGGACTGCCCATACTTTTTCTGGGTCCATCTCTATGCCCTCATTCGATATGCAGTAGCCCAAGTAATCAATTTTGTCTTGGTGGAAGTCGCATTTTAACAATTTGGAATATAGCTTGGCAGCTCTGAGTTTTTTCAGGACCGCACACACAAGTTTGACGTGTTCCTCCACAGTCTCAGTGTAGATGAGGATGTCAACCAGGTAGATCAGGACCCCCATGTACAAATGCTCATGCAGCACTTCATTGATTAGTTGCATGAAGATGTGGGGGGCCCTTGTAGCAGCACCCTGAATTGGTAGCACCCCAGAGGGCAATTGAAGGCCATCTTCCATTCATCCCCCTCCTTTATGCAGATTCAGTAATAGGCTTCTCATAAGTCCAACTTTGTAAATATTTTTCCTTTAGCCAGGTGAGCCAATATGTTCTTCATGAGGGGCAAGGAGTAAACATTTTCCATGCACACCACATTCAGGTTTTTATAATCTTTCTTTTCACAGAATAGTACTGAGGCTGCCATGTGGGGTCTCACAGGTTGGATAAAACCCTGTTTCAGATTTTTATCAATGAAGAGTCATAATTCCTCTGGTTCTTGCGGGGTCATTGCATAAATCTTCGGTTTAAAGAGTTTCACTTCTAGGAGAATCTCTATGCTGCAATCTGTGGGGTGATGGGGTAGGAGCTGGTCTGATCCCTTTTCACTGAAGGCCTCCCTTAGGTCCCAGTACTCTCTTGGGATCTTCTTCTCCCCTTCTAGGCATTCATTTAATGTGGCTGTCAGATCTGTCATGTGCTTGGTTTGGGGAGGGGTTGGCTTATCCCTTCCTGCTGGGGGCGTGTAGCAGATATGCAACAATCCCTTCCTCCAGTCCATGTGGTGGTTCCATTTCCATAGCCAGGGCAATCCAAGTATAAGGGGTCTTTCCATACCTGGGCCATGATGAAGCTCAAGGTTTCATGGTGATCCCCCATCCACATCTCAACTGGCTTGGTTGCAAAATGGGCTGGTCTCCCCAATCCACTAACCCATCTAGCTGACAGAATGCAATGGGAATCTTCAGGGTGCTCAGTCTCAGCCCCAATTTCTCTACCACCTCAGGACTAATTATGCATCTAGTGCACCTAGAGTCCAAAAGGGCTAGCATTTTCCCCAGGAGGTAGAGGAAAGCACCTGCAGTTCTACTGGTATGGTCAGAGGTCCCACATGCCAACTTACCATGGGTCATCATCGGACTTCATTTCACTCTTTCCTGGGATGGTTGGAATTCCCAGTTCCTCCTGGCTAGGAGGGGTGAACTCCATGACTTACACTCCTTTAAGCACCAATTCGCGAGGCTTGGCTGGCTGCGTCTAGATTCTTCTGGGTCCTGCAGTGATCAGCTTGGAGCTCATCTTGCTGAAGCACTCAGCTGCCTGGTGCCCCTCCTTTCTGCACTTAAAGCAAGCTGTGGTCCTCGGTCTAGCTGCCGGACCACCTTTTGGAGCTTTAGGAGCTTCTCTTGGGGCAGAGAAGAGAGGTTGGTTCCAGGCACAACCCCCATGATCACAGTCCCTGGTCTGGTCAATTTCTACTTCAGCTGCCAGCATGTATCAGTGCTGGAGATCTCTGGGGGCTCCTCAGGCAACACAACCATTGTAGTCATCATCATTCAAACTATCCTTGTAGCATTCCATCAGGGTTACTTGGGACCAGCATGCATGTGGCAGACCAGGCTCCAGAACTCCTGAATGTATTTTGCCACTGACCTTTGCCCTTGGGTTATGGTTTTCATCCTGGTTGTGGCCCTGCGTTCTGCCTGGGGATCTTCGAAGCAATTGCGAAGAGCTGTCATAAATTGGTCATAATTTCTCAGTTGGGGGGCATCGTCATTGTGGAGGGAGGTCATCCACTCTGCTGCAGTCCCTTCCAGAGCCATAGTAACACATCTCACTTTGATTGCTTTGCTGGTAAAATCCTCATCATACTCCTGCATATGGTTCCAAACTTGAGACAGGAATAATCCCAGGGTTTTGGGATTCCCTTCATATTTTACTGCCAGCAGTGGAATTTTTGGAATTCAGCATTCCCAGGGGATTCCCCCCCTGCTGGGGGGGCTTGAGCTGCAGCCACTGCTGCTGGGATAGCTCTTGCTGCCACACACACCCCTGGGCTGGAATCTGAGTTGGGATTTCAGCAGCACCACCACCACCCTGAAGCCTGCTTGATCTCTTCAACTGCTGATTGGAAGCTCTTTTCTGTGAATGCTTCCTGAGCTTTATGGCTCTCTAATGCCTCTTGCAAAAGTTGCAAAGCATGAGTCAGCAGGAGATGAATTTCAGGTGGACTGCCCTCTCTTCCAATCGCAGCTCTCCTAGGCTCTCAATGTCATCTTGGTATAGGCACAGGGTGGGAGAGGTCGATCCCTGGGCTCCAATATCTTCCTGGTCACTCCCTGGGTTCAACATTCTGTGCACATCCCCCATGGTAGATTTTATCTCTGGGTTGGATGGTAAAGCAGACCTTGCTTAATGTTAGGTCTGCCTCCTTCAAATCCCAAGAAAGAAAAACTCCAACTCAAATGCATTAGAAATCAGGGAATTTTTACTGGGTAAGAAGTGAATGCAAAGAAAGCAAAGCAAGGTCTGAGTAAAATCGCGGGAAAATTACATATCAAAAGAATCCCCAAAACCTTCCCTCCAGGGTCCCAGGATGATTGTCCAATCCTTATTTCTCATCCGGTCACGAGGCATACATGTGCAGATGTTAATGTCCATTACTTCTCTGAGACAGTTAGCCTTGACCAGGCATAAACATCTTGTCTGAGGAATGCATGCTACTTTATTTGTACACAGGGACCTCCAGACACCAACATTCTTCCCCACCTTAATATCAAACTCCCCCTCCCCCTTGTTACTATGGCAGCTGATAAGAGTGAAGCTTCAGAAGAAATTTGAAAGCTAAACCATTGGACAACTTTCCATGACAGCTGTGACTCCTTGGTCTTCAGTGTGTATTCCCCCATTTCTAATCTACCGTAATTATTGGTATTTAGGGCAGATTTTTGCAAGCAAAGAAGCTTTTTGTATTTTTTTACAGATAATCCTTGACTTACAACAGTTCACTTACTGACCATTCAAAGTTACAATGGCACTGAAAAAAGTGACTTATGACCATTTTTCACACTTACAACTATTACAGCATCCCCACGGTCATGAGAGGCCAGGTGTGACAGGTCAAATCCCAAGAAAGAAAGCCACCTGACTCCATTGAGTTAAATCAAATCAAATCAAACTTTATTTGTCACATACACAGTCACACATGGTATGAGAATGCAGTGAAATGCGTATATGACTGTTTGCGACCATGGGTAGTAGGGCATTTTTTTGAATAAATTTTATTATTATTTACATAAAAAATAAAGATACAGTTAAATCCTCACCGCGACATATCTATTATATATCTATTTACACTTTTTATCATTTATACATGTATACCGTATGTTTTTTGATCAGTTCATTGATATACATTATTCCAGACCACATAATTCACTTTTTCATCCTTTCCCTTCAATTTGAGCATTAGTCTCTCCATTTCTGCACATTTGAGGATTTTGTCTACAACCATCTCCCTTGTTGATTTATATTCCTGTTTCCATTGTTGGGTGTAAATGATTCTAGCTGCTGTTATAATGTGTGTAATTATGTACTGGGCTGCTTTTTAATTTTGGGGTCTACCATGCCTAATAAAAATACTTCGGGTTTCAATTCCAGTGTCATGCCCATAATTTCATTTATCTAATTTCGTACCTGATTCCAGTAATGAGTAACTGAAAAATGTCCCTTCCTTCTTACATTTCCAGCATTCTGGTTTCATGTTGGGATACATTTTTGCTAGTCTTGCAGGTGACAGATGCCATTGGTAAAACGTTTTATATAAAAAATTTTTGTAAGCCATTGACAACGTTAGTTTGCAGTTCCTGCTCCACAGTCTTTCCTATTCCTCGAGTTGTATGCTTTGTCCTAGATTTTTTGCCCATGCAATCATAGGTCCCTTAATTATTTCCTCCTCCATATCAATCTCTAACAGATAATTATATGTCTTTGTTATAAATTTTTCTTCTGTC
>JAEANM010012929.1:0-14611 GCA_017656035.1 Myanophis thanlyinensis | reverse complement strand
CATTCCATTCCATTCCATTCCATTCCATAAGTAGCCCTCAACTTATGACCACAATTAAGCCCAAAACTTCCATCGTTAAGCAAGTAGTTAAGTAAGTTTTGTCCCATTTTATGATTTTCTTTTGCCACAGTTGATAAGCGAATCACTTGCAGTGTAATTAAGCAAATCTGGCTTTCTCATTGGCTTTGCTTGAGGGAAGCCAAGCTTAGCGATCACATGGTGATGGTGATCACAGTGGTGATCACATGCCGCATTACAGAGCAATTGTCACAAATACATGGCAGTTGCCAGGAGCCTGAATTTTGATCATGTAACCATGGGGATGCTGCAATGGTCGTAAGCGTGAAAACTGATCATAAATCATTTTTTCAATGTTATTGTAATTTCAAACAGTCACTAAATGAATGGTTGTTAAGTCGAGGACTACCTGCATATGTGCTATAAAATTATTTTTCCACTCAATTATGCAATATTTCTCTTTACTAGGCAGCTTTCCCTGATTCTGATCATTATTTATTGAATTGCTTCCTATTTATTAATCTGGCTTAAAGCATACATTAAAAATCCTGTGAAATTTCAGATGAACATAAGTAAGGTATGGTTGCAAGGTTCATTTTCTGGTTTTAGTGGCATGATTCTATGTACATTTCTACTCAAAATTCCAACCGAATTCAATGGAGCTTTCAAGTATTAAATGTCAGCTTAAAACTGTTGCTAGTATCTTTTGGCAATGTTTAGCTGATTTCAAAATGCTAAACAGGTCAAACCTGATTAATATTTGGGTGGGACATTATCAAGAAATGCAAGAAGTATAGCCTAAACTGAAAAATAGAAAACTATTATTTAAGAAGAATTATTTAACAAACACTTTCATAGAATTTCCTTTTTCCCAGATAATTTTAATAAAGATTATAATTACAATAATAAAAACTGATGTAAACTGAAAGAAAGTTAGCAAAATAGAAAAAAGTAAGAGGTACAAATGGAAAAAATAGGAAAGGCAGAAAAATAAAAGAAAAATAAGAATAAAGAAAAAAAGGAAATATATAAATGACTTCCAACTTTCATCACAACAATTATAAACAATTTATCACTATTTCTTAAAATGTAAATGATCTTTTCTTCCCAAATCCCATCTTTTTTCTATAAACAAATCCATAAAGCACTTCATTTCAGTCCTGGTGTCAGCAAAAGTGTATTAAGGGCTATCAGAAATAAGAACATATTTATGTTGAGCAAATAAACCAACTTTATATTCCTTTTATTTCTTACAATCTTAATCTTTAGTTCATTCAAATAATGTCATAGAATCTGATTTCATTTCTTCTTTGTCCTCTCATAAATTTCTTAAATTTTTTAACAAGTCTCTTTTGTAAATCCAATGTAGAAAAATGATCCAGGTTGCTCTCATGGTTTATTCTTTGTATGTTCCTTTTAATTATTAAAATATCAGTTTCTTTTATATGTCCAGTGCAATATCTTTTTCTATTTCGTTCATGTAGCCTGTCATTTGTAAATCCATTTTCAATTCTTTGTCTTGTCAGATAAAACTTGTTATTCTTCAGTAACATCTTTTAGACTCAGTATAATGATAGAGACAGATATCACTGTTGATTACAATTAACTTTTTTGCATTTAAATTTTTATTAGTTTATCAGAATATAAAATACAAAAGATAAAACTAATGAGAAACTAGGGGAGGAGAAAAGAGAAAAGGAAAAAGTGTGAGGTAGAAGGGGAAAAGGGAAAAAAGACATTGATTTGTGACTTTTAGCACAGTAGAGGATAATAACATTACACCCTCAGCTTTTTACTTTTACACAGTAATATATACGAGCCATTTCTATAACAACAAACTTATCTAAACAGCAAAACCAAAATCAAAGTTTCATTTTCCCATCATAAGCAAAAAATTGAAAAGCAGTTTCCAAATAGAAACAATGTTCATTTCTTTGAATAAATAAATCAATTTAATCATCTCTATTTTTTCTTGCTGTGAAAAATAATATATATTTCTGTTTACACTTATTAATCTTTATAGATTGCTATCATTTACATTAACAAAATTTACTATACTCTCAGATTCTTTAATCTAAATGTCAACCCTGGAGCATCTTCAGGATTGCCACGGTGAGGCTGGATAGAACTGTGGGAAAGGAAGTGGGGAGTAGAGATAACTGGAGGGACATGTAGCCAAAATAACATTATTTCTTCTGGGAACCAAGGACACCAGCACTTAGAGGGGTGTAGATGTAGCTATCCATATTTGGGAGGGTGACCTGATTGGGGCATGTGATGGTTGTGTGTAATGAGGAGTGGGGAAAACCCAGGGAGCTTCAGAGTCAAGTTTTCACCAGCTGTGCCAATATGACACATCTATACTTAGAAGAAGCCTCTGGCCTTGAGTTTTGATTTCATCTGGACTGTTATTTGGAACCCTGACACTAAAATCAATAAATTCTAATACAACATTTTTAAAACTTATTATTAACACTCATATTTTCAAATTCACTTTCAATAATATTTTACAAGCTTTAGGAATTAGTCTAGCATCTTATATGAACAAAAACGTTTTCAAAGCCACTTTATAAACACAAAACTACATTAGAACTTTCTTTAATTGCTTTTATCAGACTAGAAAAATCCATCCTGATTAACTCATTAAATTTAAGTCACTCCCTCCAGCTTATCCTCATAGAATAAAATCTTTTTCTTCTGTGAAATGTCTATCAAGGATCCTTTTTTCCAAGGAATTCTCAACCTTATTAATATCCATGAAGAAAAACTCCCAAATTTGCCCTCTTTTTTCTTTCTGTATAATATTTAGTTTATTCAAAGAGAGTCAAAATACAAAAACACCAAAATATTTAAAAGAAAAAAAGAGAAAAGAAAAATATAATAAGAAATTAAAATGAAAAAGTATCTTTAAAAAAGTCTTAACATAGATACACCTAATATCCACCTTGGTTGACTGCTGATAATACAATAACATTAATTTTCCACCCATTGTAAACTAGCCAAAATAATTTTACACTACTAAATTATTTGTTTACAAATCATTAGCTTGTCATCTACATACTATATTAATAACAAAACAGTTATCAGGAAAAAACAATAATAATAAATATATAAAAGAATATAAAAGTAGTAAGAATTAATAATAATAAAAGCAAGACAAAATTGAAATGCTAAAACCCTTTGTTAATGAACTGTTGTTCATCAACTCATAGAAAATTTACCACAGCATCAATCACAAATCATCCCAAATAGTAACCCTAATTGGCCCCAGATCAAATATTCATGTTTGTTTCTTAATACCACCTCTTATTAATTGCTGATTGATTGTATATAACATGTCCAATCTTTAAAGCCAATATATCTTCCCCCTCCTAAAAAAACAGATAAAATTGTTCCTCAACTAAATATAATGTCCATTTCCCATGCTTCTTCAAATCGCTTTAAAAAGAAAAACCCATTTGCCACTTATCTGATCAGAGAGTTGTCTGATGTTGTATAAAAGTACAGGATTGAGTTTCAGGAAGAGATATGAAGTTGACTCTGCTATTTCTGAGTTCATGTTTCTCTGAATCTTTTTCACAGTCTGTATTGTTTCTGAATCCATATTTACTGTTTTGAAAGCAAGTTCCTTCTGTGGATTTAAAATATTTAGAGTCAGTTTGTTAAGAATGTTTTCCACAGTCTTTATGAATTCATCAAACCTTTTAGAAAAAAATTCAGCTAAAGATTGCATGTTGATAGACAGTTTCTTCCCTCCTGCCCCAAGTGTCAGTCTCCTCCTCCTCTCTGTAAATGGATATGTTGTTGCTAAGAGGAGTAGATAAGAACAGCAGAGAATACACAAAAAGAACAAAGAAGGTATTTTCTGACTATTTTGATTCAAATACCTTTTACAGATTAATAAAATGCAGATTCTCTGTAGTGAACAGTCAGTAATATATAATTAAAATATAAACACTTTCACCATTCAGAAACACATGCTGTATTTCCATACAAAAAAGCAGAGGTTGTTGAAGCCAGCCAAATAAATTGAAGAGAGAAGCAGAAAAAAACAACAGATATCCAGCAGAAGGTTGAAATAAAACAGCATCCTGACAGCCAACGAACATTGAAGAATAAAGAATAAAAAAAGCAAACATTTAAAAAGGGAAAAGAAAAGTCCTCAGCATGTCTACAAAAAACATTCTGCCTGCAGGAAAAGATGTAGAAAGATTATTGACTTTCCAGCTGCTCCCGTAAGAAGAAACAATCTTCAAGATTCCCATTCCTGGGTGGGTCTACCGCAGGGGTGGGCAAACTTTTTGACTCGCGGGCCACAATGATTTCTAAAATTTGACAGAGGGGCCGGGCCAGAATAGGAGAATGGTGTGTTTGTGTGAACTAATATAAATTAAATGTAAAAACCATTACATGCCACGTAAATGGAATAAGGTGGTTGAGGAAGGTGGGGCAGTTCCAACCAGTGGAATATTCTGGATAAATCTGCTTTGTGGACTGTGTACAGTAAGCTACTGCTAATGTGATCAACGAGTATTTTACCATCTGAGTTAATAATTTACTTCACAGCATATAATGCTTAGCTTTTCATTGGGCTGGTTCCTGCTAGTAACTAGTTCGGCGGGCCGGATTAAAAAGCCCAATGAGCTGGATGTGGCCCGCGGGCCATAGTTTGCCCATGTCTGGTCTACCGTCATCCAAAAATCATATTGGATCATTCCTAAGTGCTTCCATTCAAACCCAAGGGCCAAGATTGCCAAAGAATCAGCTCTGGCAGCAAATGCAGCAAATTGTAAGAAGAAAAGTTCCTAGCCCTTCAGCAACCATCTTGTGGAGGAGTCCCAAACTTGTCCTCTTGAGACTGGTAGATTTGCTTAGAGTTGTTCTTTCAGATACACTGGTGTGTGTGTGTGTGTGTGTTAAACTTTGAAAAGATACTCCATGCTTCCTTATTGTAGTTTGCCTCCAGCAACTTTCTTCCTTGTTTAGCCATAAAGAAATCTCAAAAATGGCAATCTCAAATCTTCAAAAGGGAGTAACAGGCCGTCACTAAAAAGAGCCTCTTAGCTAATAGATAATAATCCCATAAAATAATGTAAAAAATGAAAGGCACAAGTTATTGTCCATTTGAAGAATAAATTCAAAAATGGCTGCTTTTTCAACAAGAGATTGTAGCTCCACCCACCAACTGAACGACTCACTAGCTGCTCTGAAACACAACACCCAAGGCTTCCTGCAGACCGCTGCTATATGGAGGATCTTGGGGGTGATTCTAGGACTTTCTCCTAATTCTGGAGGATCATACAAACTAAAGGAATGCCTGTTCCTTCTTTTAGTAAATGGGAAAATCCACAGTCCAGAGAAACAAGCCTTCCTGGGCTTGTCATTAGCCAGCCATCTTCATAGGAAGCCCATTATTATTTTCTGACCCTTTTGAAAGTATTCTTCAGTATAACTTCTAACTGAAATTTAGTTTTCATTGTTTTGATTTAGTAGACTAACAAAACAATATATGTTGCCTATTTGTTATAACAGTGGTATTTAAGCCAGGGAACTGCCCACTCTCAGCTCAGAGGACACTCTCCACAGCAGGTAGTGGAGGTCTCAAGGTGAGCAGAAGACACACCAGTGTGCAGATCTTTGCCAGTGTGCTTCCTTGTACCTGGCTCTCTCTGTGCCATTGCCGGACACTGCAAGGCAAACAGGACAGGCTGGAGCCAATGAGGAAGAGGAGTGAGGAAGAATGTGCCAACTGCACCTTTCCATCTGTGATGTTGGCTGGATGGGAAGACTCTGCCCTCCCCCCTACATGCAATGTCCCCCCCCCCAGGAGCTGGGGTGGGACATTGCATGCAGTGATTATGAGGTGCACCACATGCTCACCAAATGTGCGATTGATATGCAATCAGTGACAGTGATGGGGGCATACTAGTGCCCTCAGCAGACAATGGTCCAGGAGCCTCAGATTCGGTTTGGAGAGGGGGAGAAAGAGGAAGGAAACACAAGGGAAAAATTGAGAGAGTGTATGTTGTGTGAGAGAGAAGGAGGAAGGGGCAAAAAGAAAAATCAAAAAATTTTCAACTCTGGCGATAGGGTGGACTAGCCTTCTGCCCACAGGAGGTGGGGAAGGTGGCTCGCTGCCTGGCCTCAGGTGAAGCAGCCTCTCACTCTCTTCATTCCATGTTTGGTGAGTTATCCCATGCAGCTAATTATCCTGTGCAGGATAGTTTGCCGGGGAGATTTGTTTTGTGGGAGATTGCCTGGTACAAGGCACTGGAGGATAAGGGCTGGGGGATGAGACGTGGGGGAGGGCCAACAATGGAAGGACACCCAGGTATGGAGCCTATGCGGTGGGCTGGGGGCATGGGTGCCATGGTTGGTGAGTTGGGGTGGAGGGGCCCGAGGTGAATTAGCTACATACTTTTAGTTTCATCCTAGATAATCATTATCTAATCACATTTGTGCCCACCTTTAGTTTCATCCTTCACAAAAGGATATTGACATTTGATCTGATCCTGAAATTTTTGCCTTAGGGCAGATACCAAGAAGACCAACTATCTATGTTTACAGTCCTCTATTAGTTACTTTCTGGATTACAACAGCACTGGTTTCATAAATACTTTTATACCAGAATGCAAAAGAAAGCAACTAAGCAAATATGAGTTGCAAATGAAGGTAAACATTTGTACCAAGTCAAAGTATGAATCCAAACTGGAAGCTGTAGATTGTTTATGACAGCATTCGTTTCCCATCCTAAGGTACATCAGGATCACAGTAAATGGTAAAATTGGGAGAAATAAGAATTTTGCAGAGTTACAGTAACTAAAATTCTCAGGATTGGGCCATATATAGTATGTAAGGGTCATCTTGTGAACTGTGCCAACTTTCCCCCTTAATCTTAGCATAACAAAAGGTGAAGGACATCCTATTTTTTCAAACATTATCTTCCCCACTCAGGTAACTAAGCAAGTAGGATTCAGCTGATGTATACAATGACAGCTACAGTTCTCACCCTTTGATGTTTGATCAGGGGTATCCATAGGGATGGATTAAAAAAGTCAATACATATCAAAAAGAGGGGGAGGGCTTTGTTTGCATGGTTATGACCCCCACCTTTTTGACCCCCTTTCAAACAATCCTTTCTGACTTCAAAGGAGGATGGACTCTAGACAGATTCTCCCCCCTCCTCTGACACTTTCTTTGTGTATAGAAAACCTTATCGGATAGTTTTCCCAGAGTTGATTATCTACAAGTTGAATATGAGTGCTTGGTTGACAGATGGTTGTTATTTTCTCCATTTTCTACCATACCTCCTTTTAGTGAAGGGTTGGCATACCTCCAAGCCTTCCATTGGGCTCTGATATCTGTTGATCAGATAGAAATGTCTGGATCAGTTCCATAAAGAAAAGACAGAAAATCAGCAACTTAATGCTATTGCCCTGACTAGTTTTGAATTACACATCTGAATGGCTGTAGCATAAGGTATCAGTGAGTGAATCTCATCCTAGTGTTTTTTGCCTTTTCCAGTTAAACTAATGTGTAGTTGTCTGATTACAGAGATTTCACTATTTCCATTATTCAATTTTAGGCTTAAGTTTCCTTTCTTTGGTGCTAGGAAAAAGGGGTTTTGAAAGATAAATAATTGAATACTCCCCACTTTCAAATTCTTGCATTAGAATTGCCCCCAATTCCATATCAAGTGCAGCAACATATAAAACAAATAAGATTAAATCTTACCAAGTGGTGATTACCAAACCTTTTCCAATTCTTGAAAGCCTTTTTGACTTTCAGGAATCCAGGGAACCTTGTTAGGTTTGCTTTTGGAGTTAAATATGTGAGAGATTTTATTTTTGTGGAACAAAAAAGTATGGAAGTATATACAGACCACAATATATGGGCAGTCCCAGGAACAACCTTAGTTTCTTGGTTGTTGATGGTTATTTCTGTTTGAATGCCAGTATCTCCTCTTTTAATTTAATTTGACTGATTCTATTGTCAAAATAAGTGTTCAGAATTACCCAGTTGGCAGGATTAATAGATAAAATACCTTCTTTAAGACTAGAAATAAGATTTTAATTACAGCAAATTTTTATATCCAAAAGCAATGTAAATTGTATCACAGTCCAGATAGGCTTCATAATATGTACTTTTTTTCTGTCTGGTAGGATTGGGGCCACTTAACTGATCCTATAAAACTTCTACTATGGAAACAGGGTCAATTTCCCCTATGATGGTTCAATGACATCTAACAAAATCTTACAGGATACCCCTTGCACCTTTTTCAGTGTGTGTAGCTCTTTTTGGATTAAGTGAGATTTTGATCTAGATTTTGCATTTTCAATGCTTTCTACCAGGCACAATCTGGCTTGCTTTCCTCTAAAACATTTCTGAGATGGCTTTGGGTTTTAGAATGGACATATGTCTTCAAAACTTTTTTAAAAAATTGTAATGTAAGTATATACAGTCTTGTCCAGATCTGGATCACTAGCATGTATGTGAAAGGAAGTTCAATTATCTCCCAAATTTATTTATTTTTTAAATCAGCCCCCACCTGCACAATTGCATTGGTGACTTTATCGTACAAACCCATCCTAGAGAATGTGGACTAATTTTTCCTCCTATGGAAAGGCTGTGGAAAATGATTAGCTGTATCCCTATCCATATAGTATGTTACTAGACTTCGTTGGCCACTTTGTATTTTCATCAGTATAAAATTAACATGGATACCTATTGACCATATTTGCAAAATAGGCAAATGTAGTTTGTTTGATTTTTAACCTCATTCATTATGGGAACCCACTGTAGCTTGCTTAACATGTATTATGAATCCAGCCAATTGTACTTACCGGTATTTAATGGTTAACAAATATTGTACGGCTTATGCAATATGCAAACTCAACTATTATAGTTTCTATCAGTTTATAATACTATATAAAATGAAATAGCATATAATACCAACTGGTTAAGTACTAGACAACCTTTTATTTCCCATAGTTGTGCTCACAGGGCATGCTAAACCACAAATTAGCCAGCCATTAGTGCATCAGGCCAACCAAGTCTCTTATGCAGAATTGGACTGTTGAATGGTAAAGAATGGGTAACCACATCATGTGAACACAACCCGGAGGGCTTATGCTATCCTTTTGTAAATCACTTGTTATTGCTTGTCCCAATGCTATATCCTGCAAAACCACACTTGAGAGATGGCTACGCTGCAGTTTTATGGTATTTTTTTTCTTCCTACCAGCCTCCTCAAGGATGTTCCCAAAAGGGAAATGATCATGCAGAGAATTGAGGATTGCGAACACTAATTGCCATCACTTGCTTGGGGATTAATTAAAAAGTCTCCAGATATTTTAGCCTGGAGTGTAAATAAGCTCCAAGGGAGGACTTTTCGTACATGCTTCCCCTCCTACTTAAGTAGCAGTTGACTAATTAACTAAACTTGGATGCTGTTAAAAAGTTAACACTTTCTGTTGACAAATCAGGTGCATCCCTGGAGATCCCAGAGGCAGTTGGCTTTCAAGACTTGTACAGTTGCCAAAGTGGCTCCTCCTCTTTATAATTAGTACAGCTTTCAAAACAAAATCATTGTGCACTGCTGAGGCAAGAGAACATGAGTTGAGGCCTACTAGCATTCCTTCATGGGTGGGTGGGTGAGTGGGTGGGTGGGAGACCCACATGCTCTTCCTGAAGGACCTGATGGGATGGGCAGATATAACTGGGGAGAGGCAATTGCTTAAGTAACTAGAAGCCCATGCCAGGTAAGACCATTCTGAACATTACCAACATCTTTAATTGAACCCAGAAGCAAGCTATACCTAATGTAGCTTGTAGAGCCAAAGTGTAACATGCACTGCTTTAGATATGCATATAAATGCCCATGCCACATTTTCTACTGGCTAAATATTCCAAATAATCTTCAAGGGTGGTCCTTGTTTATTGTAATCCATGAAAGAGGTGACCAGGCATGAGTGATTGAGCTAGAGCCATATGATCCAGAATGGGCACCATTGACACACAAGCTTAAGTCATGAATGCCATCTGCTCATCAAGCAGAAGTCATGAGTTCAGAAGCACTCCCATATCATGCACTGTGCTTATAGGGGGCAGCATTCCTTCATCCAGAGAGCCACTGAATCTTCCTAGATTGGAGCTGAAGCCTTTGTTCTCCATCCAGATATCAACAGTCTCCAGGCAATGAGACAGAACATCAACACATCACTTTACCAAGAGGTGGAGATATACAGCTGGGTACCATCAGCACATTGATGATACTGTACTCCATAGCTATAGATGACCTCATCCAGAAATTAAATAGGAGTGGATAAAATACCAAACTCTGTGGCAACCCACAATGTAGGGGTCAGGGGCAAAATCTCTCACTCCTGATGAATAGTGACTGAAACCTTATAATAACATAAGGAGGAGAATCAGCACAATGTTGTTTTGCCTAACTCCAACCTTGCAGCCAACCAAGGAGGATACTATGGTTGATGGTACTGAAAGCTATCAAGGTCAAGTGGAACAAAGATGAATACATTATTAGATTTTAATCCCACCATCATTACTTCATAAGTAACTCAAAGCAACAAATATACACAATACTCCTTCCTTCTATTTTACCCATAATACTTGTGAAGTGGGTGGGTTGGGCTAAGGGTGACTGGCTCAGAAACACCCAGCTCACTTTCATGACTAAGGCAGGACTAGAACACATATTCCCCTGATTTTTAGGCTAGCACCTCAGTCAATACACCAAACTGGCTCTCCAATGTCCAAAAGGTTTAGAAATATTGCTTCATGCACTCATTCAGCTGCCTTTTAAAGCCATCTGAGCAACTGGTCATCATTATTGTAACATGCCACTAAAATCCTCAAGCACAGCCAGGCTGGAGTTGGCTATCATCCAAGATTTGACATGAACCAGAGATTATTTGATAGTGGTAAATCACAATAGGAAACTATATGTTTTACTCTACTGACTGCAACCATGGTTCTGAGAGAAATATGAAATGAAACCATGTAGCTTATTTGTACTTTCATGAGTTTGTCTATAGGCCATGCGCCAAAAATCAGAACTACAAAGCCCAGGGAGCTATAAATAATTACATCAGAAGTTGGTTAAAAAAAGCCTATGATTATGTTGCTTCCCTGTTTGTTCAACAAACTAGAGATATAACAAGCTATGGTTAGTGGGATGTGTGACCCAAGACATTTTTAATAAACTTGGCTGATGGTTGAAGGATCTTGGATTGCAATGTAGGAGATGGATGGTCTGCAAAATATTACTTCCTGTTCCAGTGACATTTTATTATTGACATACCTCCTGACATATAAATCATCTGGTAATGGAACAGATACTCAAATGCGTTTGTTTCATTTTACTACAGTATTATAATGACCTAAACAAAATCATACTCCATTTGTATGGAGTATGAATCCAAGGACACATTTTTCTTTGCCTGCTCAATCCATTGTTTCTATAATTAGCACCAAATTTGAAATTTAAGGAAAAAAACCCACCACCCTCTCCCTGTGATGAACCAAAGAACAATAAGCAGACAGTGATATGACTGGCAAAACCCAATCATTGTTCAGATGGAAAAAACAGGTTGCATTTTTCCATCTGCAAGGCAGGACTGATTCCCTAAAAAAGCTCTCTGACTACCCTGTCAAGTAAGCGACTTTTGATTCCACAGACATGCAAATGTAAGCCACTACTTAATGTCAATTAATATGTAAGACATTTGTGATTTGCCCAATGTCACTAAATTGCCAGCAACACGAGCCATAAGGTATATTGAGATGTGCAGTTTAACATATACATGGTTAAAGAACTTCTATCATTGATATAGTACAAGTACCATCTATTATCGCTGCCTTCCAGGCTCTCAGGTGCAGATTTCCCAACCTCTGCTATATCTCTAAGTAGAAATATATTTTTTCATGTTAAGTGAATCCCTGCAGTTGTTAGTAATATAGTTAGTAAATGAATTGGCTTTCTCATTTGACTGTGTCAGTAGATCACAAGAAAGCCATCAAGTGAATCACTGTGAATGTCATAAAAAGATGCCAATAACCGAATGTTCAAATTTTGATCACATAAAAATGAGAATATGGGAATGGGAGTCCTAAGTGTTGAAAAAGGTCATGTCACTTTTTTCAGTGCAATTGTAATTAAATGGTCACTATATGAATGATTGTAAGTCAAGGAGTACTAGTATGTGGGCTCAAAAAGCCACTGTTTTAAGAGTACATCTACAGCAATTCCATCACAGTCTTACTACTCTAAAATTCAGACAGATTCACACACTGCTTTATTCCTAGATAGAAAAAGATAACAAAAGGGAAAGGTGTTGGTAACTTTCTCAACAAAATAAAACCAAACTGGCTTAAAAATATAAGTCAGCAATACATTAACTGCAAACAGAATATTGTGCTTCCAATAGAACAGAGTATCTGTAGGTCAGGGTTGAACAGGGGAGGGGGGGTCCTTGGTGCTCTTTTAGCTTATTTTCTTGCCCATCTGCAAGAAAACAACCAAGTTCAGAGAGAACCAGGGATCCCACAATATTGTGCTTTTTACTTGTTGCTGCAGCCTTATCTATGAGCTGCCGTGTTGGAACAAGCCAAGTGTTCATGTAGATATTTCTGCGAAATTATATCCCATCCCAGCACCTGTTACTCAAGTGACTTATTGTCATGTATTTAAAGATTCAGCCACCATTTCCCAGCATTAAGCTAGGTATTACATTGCCTTAGTTGCTATTGGTCTAACAAGATTAATGTGATCCATTAATGTTATCTTTCTGGAAAATCCAGTTTTAGATTCCAATCAAAGGGCATTCCCAGTCCTGCTGACATACAGTATATCACAGTAGTGAGTATACGCCTTAAAATTTTGTAATTATTTAAGTATATCTTTTCATGTGACAATATTGAAAAAATGACACTGGGCCACAATGTAAAGTAGTGAGTATACAGCTTGTATAACAGCATAAATGTACTGCCCCCTGAAAATAACGCAACACACACCCATTAATTTCTAAACTGCTTGCAACAAAAGTGAGTACACCGTGAAGTGATAATATCCAAATGGGGCCCAAGTAGCTGTTTCCCCTCCCTGGAGTCATGTGACTCATTACTGGTACAAGGTCTCAGGTCTGAAGGGGGAGCAGGTGTGTTAAATGTGGTGTTATTACTCTCTCTCTCATACTGGTCACTGGAAGTTCAACATGGCACCTCATGGCAATGAATTTTCTGAGGATCTGAAAAAAACAAATTGTTGTTCTACATAAAGATGGCCTAGGCCAGTGATAGCGAATTTTTTACTTACCGAGTGCCAAAAAATAAGTGCTTTGCTCATGCCATCTGCACTTGTGTGTGGCTCCTCCACATGCATTGCATGTGCAACCACACTATTTGTGCATGCATGCAGCTTTTGCACATGCAATGCACACATGCTGTATGCAGGCACTCACACACACATGAGCAATAACGTGTGCATGCGCAGGAGAGCTCCAAAGACCAGCTGGATTTCCTGCTGAAATTGTGTGCACGCACACCAGATGTCTGAAGACCAGCTGGGTCTCTGCAATCGTGCATGCATACATGCGCAACTGCATGTGCATGCTCAGCTGGAGGTAAGTTAGCCGACAGTTTGTGTGCCCAGCAAGATGGCTCTGAGTGCTACCTGTGGCACCTGTGCCATAGGTTCACCATCACGGGCCTAGGCTAAAAGAAGATTGCCAAGACTCTGAAACTGAGCTGCAGCATGGTGGCCAAGACCTTACAGCAGTTTAACAGGACAGTTTCCACTCAGAACAGACCTTGCCATGGTCGACCAAAGAAATTGAGTGCCCGTGCTCAGTGCCATATCCAGAGGTTGGCTTTGGGAAACAGATGTATGAATGCTGCCAGTGTTGCTGCAGAGGTTGAAGGGGTGGGGAGTCAGCTTGTCACTGCTCAGACCATATGCTGCACACTGCATCAAATTGGTCTGTCATCCCAGAAGGAAGACTCTTTTAAAGATGATGCACAAGAAAGCCCGCAAACGGTTTGCTGCAGATAAGCAGACTAAGGACATGATTTTCTGGAACCAAGTCCTGTGGTCCCATGAGACCAAGATAAACTTATTTGGTCAGATGGTGTCAAGCGTGTGGGGTGGCAACCAGGTGAAGAGTGCAAAGACAAGTGTGACTTGTCTACAGTCAAGCATGGTGGTGGGAATGTCATGGTCTGGGGCTGCATGAGTGCTGCTGGCACTGGGGAGCTACAGTTCATTGAGGGAACCATGAATGCCAACATGTGCTGTGACATACTGAAGCACAGCATGATCCCCTCCCTTTGGAGACTGGGCTGCAGGGCAGTATTCCAACATAACAACCCCAAACACACCTCCAAAATGACCACTGCCTTGGTAAAGAAGCTTAGGGTAGAAGTGATGGACTGGCCAAGCATGTCTCCAGACCTAAACCCTATCAATTAATTAATTAATTAAATTTATATATACCGCTCCCTCTCCCTCAGGACTCGGGGCGGTTTACAGCCAATAAAAACAAAGTAGAAATACAAAATACAATTAAAATCAATT
>JAEANM010012928.1:0-14612 GCA_017656035.1 Myanophis thanlyinensis | reverse complement strand
TATAGGAGCCATTCTTGCTTAAATCTGAAAGGAACTCAGTCTCAATAATCTTCCAAAACTAACATTACTTATATAAGAGGGAAGTAAACATAATTATAACTTACCATTTTAACCCAGGTCTTTTTAATATTCCAAATATTTTGATTGCTGGGTTTTTGTATTTCATACAATGCTATAATTGAGGAAGGATCCTTTCAAGTTATGATTTGCTATAAACCACCAAGTGCTTTTCAGAGTCAAGACTCAGTATATATATTTTCAAACAAATCTGTTGACTAGGCTAGACAAACCACTGCCAACTCAGAGGTTAATCTCAGTTCTCAATTCTCTTTAATATCAAAAAAAAAGTTCATGAGGCCTCAACATGTAAAAACCTAATTTTTCTCAAGGCAGTAAATCAAATTCAGGTGCAACCAGATTTGACTAGTTGGTTAGTTCACTTGATCAATAACATATACAGGAAAAGATCAACTAAGCCTACATTTCAAAAATGCTTTCTAAAGAATAGGTGGTTCTTGAAAGAAAAAACAAATGAATGGGTGATGTGAAATCTACTCAGTTATATAAATACATAAGGGAAAACAAATGTAGCCTTTGGTAGAAGCTGCTAGCAGCCTTCATTCTCTCTTTCAAAACTGAGTAACCTACTACATATTCATGAGAAAGGTTACCACAAACAACAATATTTTTTTAAAAAAACCATCCTACTGGAAACGATCATAGAATTTCACTGATGTTTCATTGTATTGGGATGGGATGGCCTTGGAAATCCATTGACATCCCATGTACACGCCTCGCCTACATAAAGCAGTCTAACCAATCAATTTAAATTCACTGCCCAATTTCCATTACCTTTAATATCCCCAAAGGTCTTAAACTGATGAATAAACAACAACTTTGGGGGAAGTAGAAAAGATTTACATCTTCCTGTCTCCTCCGTGGCAGAAGGAGATAGCTTTTGATCATAATACTGTTTGTGCAGCATCAGAATGCATAATTTATTAAAGCAATTGGTTCAGGCAAGCACTTCATAACCTCTTTACACATGGACACATTTGTTCAGCCCCACATAAAACACACACATCCAGCCTTATTGATTAAAGTACATTTCCAGAAGTATGCAGAAACCTTGTTTTAAAATGCTGCATAAAGCAAACAAAAAAAAGGACTAAGTAGTGTATCTTGTACAAGAAAACACAGCAGGGTTGCTGATTCTGATCAACAATTTTAATCTGGAAGTAATAAAGTTGCATGTTGAAAAAGCATTGTGGCACCCTGGGTTTTTTTTTCCCTGCAGCTTTCAATAAAGAATTATTGTAAGGCTTGTATTTCTACATAAACTAGAACCGTCTTAAAATGAAAATGTGAAAAAATGCAGAATCAGTCCCCAGAACAGAACTGCAAGAATAGTACATATAGGACAAGATAATATGAACACCATACCACACCACAAAGCATATTGTTTGTACCAGGTGCCTGAGAATACACAAATGCATATTTATTTGACATTTGCTGTTTCCCATATCTTGCCAAGTCTGATTCCATAAAAGTAACAATGGATTTGATTATTATTTATAATAATAAGAGGAAAATTATTATATTTTCCAAGTTAGGATCCAGAAAATTTATTTATCCCTTTGTTGAAGTTAGGATTGCTAGCACATGACATTGGTATGTGTTGATGCTAATTTGTGGATTTTTATGTTTACATATATGACGGTTTTCAAGTATTTTATAGCAACTTAGAGGTAGCAAAATAGAGAAGCCTGCAAACAAAATACATATGCGTATCTTACATCTCTTATTTACTGAAAGTTGCCTTGGGTAAGAAAGACTTCTTGCTATTTTCATGAGATACCTGAAGGTAAAGTTGTTTTGAAACCAGCAGAATACCTAACATTTTATTACTCAGAGGAATAGTGTTTACGAATAATTAAGCCAGGGAAGGCGTGCCTCTATTAGCTAGTCTAACAAATACTAACCATTTCTAGAGGGCAGATGACCAAAAAGATTTTTTTTAAAACCCAGTGAAGATATGCGATCTCTCCCCATCTTTTCAATCAATAAAAGCTTTTCTTCCCCAATTCTTGATCTTGTACAACAAGATGGGTGGAAAATCAAAAGAATTACAAAATGCAACGATAATATTCAACCATCCGGCACCAGGCTAACTAAATTTTATCATCTTAAAACAGGGGCCCCCAACCCCTGGGCCACGGCTCACTACTGGACCACACAAGGGATGGGAAAGTGTGGGAAAGTGTGTGCATGCAGCTCTACCTGTGCAAGCAGTGAGCACTTATGCACAAAGCTCCATTTGTGTGAGCTGCTTGCACACACGCCTGCCAGTCACACAGAACCATCCCCTTTCTCCCCCTGCCTGTCCACCAAGCCGGAAGGGTTGGGGACCACTGCCTTAAAAGGCTCCAATTTTATTTGGGGTAAAGTACTGAACTCTATGGACTCGATTTCTAAGGATTGTACACCATTTCCTTAGTCTCAACTACCTCATTTTATTGGTTTCATCTGGAACAGAATCCCTTAAAATGATCTGACAATCATTTTGCTCGTCAATAGTTTGAGAGTTCCAAATTAATATTTTCTCTTGTTTCCAACCTTCCCATCATTTCTTTCATCCTTCCCAATCAAAAAAATGGGTAAAAGATAGAAAAACAGAGTGCATTTTAATTAAAGTCATCAATCTGGAAATATCACTTAACTAGCTTTACCCAGCTTAGGACAGAAACATAGCATATTTATCCATATATGTATATAATTTATTAGTTTCTCAGGATTTATACCTTGTAATCCAACATGACTGAGCAGGTTTTGAAAAACATAACTCTAATAATGTTTTTTTAAAAAAGATATACCGGTAGTTAAACATTACTAATAGTATCAAATTTTTATACAATACCAAACATTTAGGTCCCCCTATTGGCCCTATTTATTAAAATAAATAAAAATTTATTTTAAAAAATATTTAAAAAAAGAAACAGGAATATATAACTATATATTTTTGGACAATTCTAAACTGGCTTCTAGGAATGATAGTTGTCCTTCTCCCCTTTACTTCAAGAAGTAAGTTAAAAGAATATGTGATTTAGGTTAAGAATGAATTCATATCTCCAAGTATAGGACCAAACAATGTTTCTTTCATTACCTGTAAAGGAGCAGTGAAATGACCTTGAAGGAAATAAGCAAGAATTACTACATCTGTGTTTTCACATTGCTAAGACGTAATATGGTCTTTTGGTTCCAAGAATTCTGTGAACGTAGCAGTTATGTTTGTAAGATGATTTCTGGATCAGGCAACACCATAAAGCCATAGTTTATTACACAATGTAAATTCAGGCCACTGATTTATCTTAAGCAAGATATTTTCCATATTTTTTAGCCAATTTCCTTTTAGCCAGAGATTCCTGAAAAGGAATATGGGTTTGCAAACAATACTTAAGGCACATGGTTCTTCCCATTTTGCCACCATTGGGCAGGTTTTCTACCCATCTAGGACATTGAAAGTATTTTGACTTTCTGAAATCTGGCCACTTTTTAGTCGTGACAAAACCCAAAATTTCAAAAGGCCCATTTTGAAAGGATTTACCTGACAAGAAACTTTCATTACACAACCCCATGCTGTCAGGCTCTCAAGCTGTTCCCAGACTGACAATTACATCCCATTATACCAAGCCTCCTGCCTCTGGCACTGAAATGTTTTATATATTTAACAGATGGAGCATGTGTCCTAGCTTCAAGGAGAACTACAGTGCTATTTCTGCTGAATTTCTTCCCTCACAAAACAGAATTTGGCAAAAGGAAGAAAGAAAATAGAAAAAAGTAAGAGGAGGTGCAGGAGGAGAGGCGATTTTAAAGAGCTTCTCGAAGCAAGAGGAATCAAAGTTAGTACAAAATATAATAATAGTACAGAGGAAGTATTCTGATGACTTTGAATGGGCATACCATGGCATTTTTTACCTACTAGGTCACAAATGAGAGAAGTAAACCACAGCTTACTCCTTGATCCCCTTCTCTCGGATTATCCAGGTCTTGCTGATTTTAGGCAAAGAATGCTAACTAGCAAAACCATTGAGATCCACTACCTGAGGGATCCTAGAACTTGGCATAAGTTTTGCTATGCTTGCAGACTGAAGACACACTGACAAAACTGTCCAGGCATACAGCAAAAAAACGCATGACTCTACCAGCAACAGTGTTCCACCACCAAAACCTTAGGTTACAATACAGGTAGTCCTCGACTCGCAACAGTTCATTTAGTGACAGTTTGAAGTTACAACGGCCTGGAAAAAAGTGACTTATGACCGTTTTTCACACTTATGACCGTTACAGCATCCCCATGGTCATGTGATTTACATTTGGATTCTTAACAACTGGTTCGTATATATGATGCTTGCAGTGTCCCAGGATCATGTGATCACCTTTTGCAATCTTCTGACCAGCAAAGTCAATGGGGAAGCCAGATTCACTTAATAACTCTGTTACTAACTTAATAACTGCAGTGATTCACTTATGGCAAGAAAAGTTGTAAAATAAGGCAAAAGTCACTTAACGAATTTCTCGTTTAACAACGTAAGTTTGGGGCTCAATTGTGGTCATAAGTTCAGGACTACCTGTGGTGATATAGAAAGCAATGCAAAAGAGGAGCACATTTATACTGGATATCTTGCACTTCTGCAAACTATGCCCATCCCCTCAATGACATCAAAACATCATTAATGACAGATTTTTATCCTTGCGCTACATGTAGAACATTGTGTGACTAAATGGAAAGAGAAGCGACGGAAAAGAGACACTATCTCTTTACCCTTTTTGGTCCGTATCATTAAAACAGACTATTGGATAAGTTATATCAGCTCCCAATTATAATGCATCAGTTCCAATATATTGAATACTGCCTTGGAAGATCACAATTCAGATTATAGAAACTGGGTACTTTTTCCTAGCCTTATGCTATACTTACTGCTTATTACAAAAGAACTAATGAAGGGGAACAACGAGAAAAAGCACTTGAGTGTATTGATAAGAGACATATCTAGAACTTGAACAACTATTTCATCATCAGGAAATCCAGCACAGATACTTACCATGGACTCCAAAGCCTATTCAGTAACAAGGCTGTTTGCTTCTTGGGGGAAAGCTGGTCCAAGAGAACAGGCTGATCAATGACCTCAACTGTGCCCAAATACGAAAGCTCACCTTTTCCTTGACACTAAGCAACATTTTTTAAAGATATAGAATTACACTGTAAATTGCCCTTAAGCTTGATTTAGAGTTGCCTGCATCACCACATACTTACGTTGCGAAAAAACCCTTATCCATCAACCCGATGGATAAACACAGGTTGCAGATGGCTGCAGATGAACCGATGCACTCACCTCCGAATACCAACTGCGAATAGTGAGAAGGTGTGCGTCTTATGTGCTGATTGATTGATCTGACTTCCTGTTCTGTGTTTTGCTGTTTGAGCAATCCCTAGCCAGAACTAATATTCCCAGATGTATAAATGCAACAGTTGGCCACTGCCTCTGAACGAAAAATGCATATGTTCCATGACCTGCAGTGATGGAAAAGTCCAATCCAGATTTTACTCTGTCGCAGCAGAATGTACTCTGAAGCAAAATTTTGTAGATGCACGTTCCAGCGATGCCGTAACAGTTAAGCAACCCTGATTTTGTAAATGAAATGAAATCAGATTTAGATTTTTGTGGCCATTTCCACGTTTTGGAACGTGACCCTCTTTCTTCATAATAAACTTGCTTCACAATAAAATATAATATTCCCTTTCAACTACAAGCAAGAAATTTAAATGTTCAGGATTCAAAAGATTTTTGGCTCCATTCTACTATTTCTACCTTGTATATCATTATAGCAACATAGTTTAGACTAGCTGTAAATCCACTGGGGCCATGGAGGATATGAAATAGCAAGGTTTTGTTGACATGACTTCCATCTATGAAGCACAAATGGGTAGCAAAAAAAATCCCACCATTTATCTAATGCAGGAAGTACCTGTATAGTATGAGGATAGATTGAGTACAACGAGATGAAAGGCCAGGAAAGGAAGGGTTATTATAGGACATATATGTGTAAACAAGACTCAGAATAACAAAAACAGTTTGTTCATATTCTTGAGAGAAGAAATAGCTTCTCTCTGGTTTGCACTGACCAGCTCATTGCTTTAATCCTCAGTCCTTTCTTCTGACTTATTCTCCAAAAACTGAGGTTCATACTCAGGTTCAACCACACAGGACCAATGATTGTTCTAGATAGCATTTGGCTATGGGAATCCCTTCAAAGTGTTTCTTACCCAGACACAACAAAGTTGAGTCAGTCTCTCTGAACCTTGGCAACTTTAAGCTGGCTGAGGATTTCTGGGAGTTGAAGTCCACAAGTCTTAGAGTTGCCAAGGTTGGAGACCCCACTCTAAAGTCATAGAGTTGGAAGGAGTTATTTACATCGCCACCAGCCTCCTGTTCAGTCCAAGTAGATGGTTGTTTAGCTCCTTCCTAAACATATCCAATAAAAGTCATCTCCCCCACTCTTGGAAAATTGCATCTAACATTCAATTAAATTCTGCTTTCCTGTAGCTTAAATCCACTATTACAGAAAAAATCTGATCTTGACCTTTTTTTCTCCATGATGTTTTTGAAGCGTGCATGTTGAAACATACAGGATCATCTTTTCTCAAGGTTAAATGTTGGTGCCAACATACCAAACATCCCATCTTTTTTCATAAGTCTTGGTTTCTAGTCTCCTGGTCATGTTGGCTGCCTGCTCTGAATCCATCTTAAACCATGGTTGCACAGAGTAAGAAGCAATATTTGAAATAGATATTTAATCAAAGCAGAATATAGTGCAAAAATTATATTTGCTTTTTTTATAGCCCTATCATTCTGCTGGTTCTTATTCAGTTCATAATCAACTCTTACTGAAACATCTTTTTCACAACTACAATTTATTTATCCTTCCAGGTATCTTCCAAATCAAAAACTTGGAATTTGTCTGTTTGTTTTTATTCATATCAGTAGCTAATGCTTTTGGTATTGCAGATTCAATTCATTCAGAGCAAAAAGGTATTCCCAAGCCACGTTGCTATCCTTTTCAAAGCATCAAATCTGCCTTTTCATTCAGCTCTTCAGATTTTCTGATGAAGACGTACTTTTTTGTTAGGAAAAAACTAAATCAAAATAAGAGCTGTCTAGCTCTGCCTTTTTGTCACTACTTGTACTATTTTGTTATACTCACCGTGCAACTGCAATCAGTTGTATCAATATATTGGCAGTATATGAATTATTTTTACCTTTTAATGTGAACATTTCAAAATAAGTCCTTTTTATTAGTCTCATTTCCAAACCTCAGTTCACATTATTATTTGCCTTGACACCAACTCCACAGTTCTGCAGTCTGTATGATTCTGTGTGATTAAACCTCTTTCCATTTCCTATATTTGTTCTTACAGCTTTATGTTTTTACTAAGCTTTTCATGTAACTACATTAGGTTCTTCTGCTGTTTTTTTTTTCATCAGTAGAATTGTTTCCAATTTCCTTTTAATATCTATCTTTAAAACCCCTTTTCCCAGCAGTTTTTCTTTCAAGGACATCTTACTTTCAACTGCTCTGTTTATTTGTCTTTCAGAATATATTTGTGATTACACTAAGTTTTATGTTCCTTAAAATCAAGCATTAAATATATGGTCAGTTTTCCCCAATGTTCCTACTCTTTCCTCAGTGAAGCCTTCCCTACTGGTTAGCATATAGCCTCACCAGGAGTTGTTTTTTGGCTGAAGCAGTACAGCAATGCTTTAAATTAATAAAATCCCTGTGGAAAAGTACCCAGATTCTTAGTTTGAGGTAAAATGACTGTTTTTTAATTGGTGCAAGGAATGAGACGGGGTACATTTAATATTCCTTAAACGAGCATTCGTAGTGTTCCTCCAACTATACCCGCCACTATCTATTATCATTAGCAGAAAATAGCTACTCTAGGTGTATCAGAGGTCTGGCTTTTTTTCTTGGCTGAGTGTTTTCCATAGCTTAGCATACTACCAACCCTAAGATAAAAAAACCCCACCTCAAATTATTGACAGAGCAAGGAAGACCAAAACAAAACCTAAAATTTATTTTTGATCACGTACATTTAAAATAATTAGGTATACTCAATGTAATTATTCGTGTATATAGCAATTCTTCCTTACATTATCCTGAAAAATGTTTCATACACTTGTGTCACCCATCACAGATTTTCAGACAATCCATCTATTATCTGATCAATAGCTATGGGAGATTGGTTTTTGAAAAGAGGAAAGGAAAACCAAGAGAGATAACTGAAAACTGCAGTATTTCTATTACTAATAGCTATTCAACACTGTTTTTCAGGATGCATTACTACTTCTGCCTTAGCAATACTACATCAAAGAGTAGTCCTGGGTAAGTAGAATATGCAGCAATCGCTTATGGAATCGCACAAACCCACAAAATCTTTTATTCGTAACTGAATTATGAATTACAACTCATCAATTGAAAAAGGGTTTATAAACCTTCAACAATATTGTAACTGGCAGGCAACCATTAACTGCCTAACAGAGCACTAAGACCAGATATCAGAAGTTGCCTGAAATTCTAAGTTAGCCATGCATGAGCCTCAGGGAAATCTTCCAATTTTAGCCTCGATGTATGTACTTTAAATTCAAACAATTTGAGCAGCATAGCTGTTATTTTTAGTATATACATTTTTACACAATTTGCATGATGAATACATAGAATATGCTGAACAAGGAAGATGCATGGACAGGGCTGATCGGGAGGGAATAATAAATGAATAAATTGTGAAATAAACAGCCATCAATATGAAAATATCTGTGTCACACCTAAAAACACATTTGTGAATGACCACTATTAATCATTTCTACATTTCACTTCCTTCTGTTTATCATTTATCATTCCTCCATCATCACATAAAATTGTATGACTCCCGATTCTCAATTTATTGGGCAGTTCACAACAAAGAAATTATAATAATAAATTGATCAGTCTTTGAAATGCCATAAGACAATCATAAATGGACTAAAGCTTCCAAGTCAAAATTATAAGAATGATATACTAGACCATTAAAATATACATTTTATGGCAAGCTGCTACATTCTAGATAGAATTACAGAAATCAGTTTAATGTCACTGTTTCAGAACTCTGGTCATCCAACCTACCTATGAAAGCTTCCAAATTTATCCATCAATTTGCAACATCTACTGATCATCTTGCTGAGAAATCTGAACCTCATTAGCAGGTTGAGATAAACAAAACCTGTTGACTCAGGTCAACCATCAGGACAAACAACTCACTAATTTATTAATTACTATTAAATATTATATAATCACAACAGGAGTTGGCATCTAAATTTTCTGACCCTGGCATCAGGATTTGTTTGAAACTGATCTTCTCCTATCAGTACTTACTGCACAACATAAACCTCTATTTTGATGTACAAACCAACCAGACTAGCTCTGGTTAGATTTAGGCTTTATTCCTATGAAACAAATAAAAATTAAGTTAGATCCAATTTTTAAATAACTTGACTGCATTAGTCTACTGAAATCCTGCATTAGTTTAGGTTGGCATACCCACTCAGGATTGTACAATCAGTGCAGAAGAGAAAGTGAAATGTAAGTGAAGACTGCTGGGACTTGAATGTTAAAACGGATTTTCTGCAATGCAATAAATATTCTGACCGGAAAACCACAACTGACAAGCAACAAATTAAAAAATTCCTATTATTTTATCTTCAAAGCTACTTACGGTAATAAATGCTCGGCTACCTTGTGACTGTAAAAGGAATGCACTGAGAACTGTTCTGTGCATAGTCCAGTTGGACTTGCAAAGAAAAAGGCATACTTTTCTTCTGCACATCTTTCCCTGCTTCTACATTCTTGAGATGTCTCCGGTGCATGCCAGGGATCCTAACATCCTTTCCTTCCACCTCACCTCACCAGAACCCTGAATCCTTTATTATTTTTATTATTTCAGGCATTTCAAACACCCTCCCTTATTTATTATTATTTATTATTATTATTATTTTAAAGTTTAAGCTTCATAGACACATTCTGCTAGCCCTACCTAGTCCCCAAAGGGGAAATGCTTGTACATTGCTGACTCTCTTCCCCTCCGCGGCAGACAGCTTGCGACGCGAGGGGCAGCCCCCACGCATCTGGAGGGCACCCTCTGGATGGCTGCTTTTCTCCTCACCGCGCTTGTTCGAGCACTTTATTTTTTTTTTCTTGAAAAGCAAGTTTAGGATCCCGCCTTGGCGATAGGTAACGAAACTCAGAAGCCACGACGGGTTGACACGTTCCTTAACGCGGGGGGAAGTGGGGGGGGGGAGAAAAGAGAGAGTTCCCCCCACAAGCGATCACGCTAAGGGGAAAGGAAGGCGAGAGGCGGTGGGGAATTAGCAGGCGGCAGCATCCAAGATTGCAGAACTCCCTCTTTGCCCACTCCCACGCTCCAAATTAGCCCTCCCGCAAAAGAAAGAGTGAGCCAGCCAGCCCCCCTCTCCTCCAGAGGAGCCCAGGGACAGCGCTCCCTCACCCTTTGCTCCTTCCTTCCATCCTCCCCTCGGGCTCCCCCTTCCCTTGGTCTCCAAAAGGGAGCCCTCAGCGCACGGGCTGCACATCCCTCTCCTCCCTCTCCAAGAGCGTGGGTCTCTCTCTCTCTCTCTCGCCCCTTCCCCTAAGCTCACGACCCTTCCCCCCCCCCCCATCCCCGCGCTAAGGCAGCGCTCCGGGCTTCCCGCGCCATCTTAAGCCCCATTGGCTTTACGCACCCGGGGATTGTGTTGTTCCGCAAGCTCCATCCGTCTCTTCCCGCGCGCTCTCTTCTCTCTCTCTCTCTCTCTCCGCCGCTGCTCGGGCGCAGTAGAGGCCGGTGGCTGCGAGCACAACCGAGCCTGAATCCGCCTGCGTGTCTGGCTCCTCCCCGGCGCCGCCTTCTCCTCCTCCTCCTCTTCTCCGACCTAGCCTCTCGGAGCCTGCTCGCTCTGGCCTGAGCGAGAAGGGAAAGGAGGAGCGGGGAAAGCTGCTTGGCGAGGTTGGGTAGCGGCGAGCCCCAGAGGCACGGATGCGTTTCGCGTCCCGCGTCTTGCAAGGCCTTTGTTGAATAGTGTGTGTGTCCTTCCCCCCTCACACACACACACACACACACGCCTGGGTCCACCAATACCGAACAGCTGGAGCGCATTTTCGACGCTCAGCGCCTTTACTCGAAGGCTTGATGAAATGGGCCGCGTAGCAAACTGGTTTGTCTCAGAGTAAACAGCGGCATAGGTTCCATTCAAAGGTATTCCAAACCGCGTGGAAAATCTACGACGTGTTTTTTTCGTGGCTTATATGTAGCAGTCACACATTGGGCTGGATTTACATGGAGGTCCACACAGCATAGTGAGGCGATCTCCGGCCTGCGCTGCGGGATGATTAAAGAAGGCTACTGAAGAACCCAAAATGTCACTCAAATTTCATGCAGCTCTTTTGTTTTGTGAAAGTGATCGCCTGTTTGCAAACAATCGCCCCTTACAGCAGAACAGATAGCGGATTTCTTCAAAGCGAGGTCAGGACTTTAGTGGTTGATTCTTTTTGTAAGTTGCAGCAACTTCTTTAACTTATGAAAAACGTGTCTTATGACTAGAAACCTTAAAGTTCCTGTTTTTCTTTGGCAGCCTAAAGACTTCCTACCAGTTAATTTATTTTCAGCTTTCCAGAAGGCAAGATATTCCCATACTGTTCTTTCATTAAACTATTATCCCCCCCTTTTTTTTTTTTTTTTTGCAGGATCCAGAATCCTGGGACAAGTATTTGTGACCCTTTTTTGCCTTCATTTGTGACCCATTTTTCTCCCTGTTGTAGATTTTCTCATCTATCTTCCATTTGTGCACTAAAATGCTGAATAGAATATAAACGTTGCTGTAAACACTAATTAATATCTTTAATTACAGAAATTGCAATGAACCAAAATAGCTATGCAAACATTAGTATGTTGGGTGTGTTTTCCCAAAATGTGACAAGCCAAAACATACACTGGGTGCACAATTATTAGGCAAGTTATATTTCAGAGGATTAATTTTATTTATAAATTATTTAATTATTTTTTTAATTTTATTTAATCCTACAGCAAAATACATTTTAAAAAAAGGGTGATCAATATAGCCACCCTTTTCAATAACAGTCATAAACCTTCCATTCGTGGAGTCTGTCAGTTTCTTGTTATTGTTGACTATCAACTTTTTGTGCAGCAGCAACCACAACCTTCTAAAAGACTTTAGAAAGTCTTCTAAAAACTGGCAGTAAATTTAGGAGTTGATTTTGAGTCTCATCTTCAACCCGAAAAGGTTCAGCTAGCTCATTTTTAATAATATGAGCCCATACCAGTATGCCACCTCCACCTAGCTGGCATCTGAGTCGAAGTGGAGCTCTGTGCCTGTTACTGATCCAGCCATGGGCCCATCCATCTGGTCCATCAAGACACTCATCAATACATAAAACCTTTGAAAAATGTGCCCTCCAATATTTCTTGGCCCAGTCCTGCCATTTTAACAAGTGTCTTGTTCAGCGGTGGTCAGATTTTAGCCTTCTTTACCTTGGTCACGTCTCTGAGTACTGAACACCTTGTACTTCTGGGCACTCTGGGTAAGTTGCAGTTGTGGAATATGACACCATTGGAAGATAATGGATTCCGGGTAGCTTCACATTTGATTCTTCTCAAATCTTTGGCAGCTAATGTGTGTCTTTTTTTCTCAACCCATTTCTTGCAACCCTGTTAACTGTTTGCAACAAAACATGTGATGGTTTTGTGGTCACGCCCCAATATCATAACAATTTCAAGAATGCTGCATCCTTCTGAAAGCCTTTTTACAGTTTTTGGGGTTTCAGAGTTAGTTAAATCTCTTTTTTTCAGCCTATTTTGCCTGAGGAAAAGAAGCTGCCTAATAATTATGCACACCTTGATAAAGGGTGTTGATCTCCTTAGGCCACACCCTCATTGCACCTGATATCCTGATACCCACTAAGCATTCAAGTTTATACAGCTTGAAGGTGGAAATTACACACAAAAATGATGATAGGGTCAACGTGTACTAATTGTGTACAGAGTGTAGATTTATTCAGTTAAATAACCACCCATGTCAGACATGTCTCTAGGCAGCTAAGAGGGAATAAAAACAAGAAAAAATATAACTGGGAAGTTATATTTTTAATTTTGAATTGTTCTAATTGTTTTTAATGGTTCTGTTTTAATTGTTTTGATTGTTCCTGGTTTATGTTTGTGTGTGCTAGACGGAGTCCTGTAAATAAGGAACTATAAATTTAATAAATGAATAATAAAACAATAAGTAAGGAATATAGCGCCAAGATAAAACCAAAGAGCAAAATCAACATAACCACAACATGGACTTAACTACACACCTCAGGCTCCAGGGTTACTGTTTTGACTTTGGCCATTAAGTCAAATTTGTATTAATATGGTTATGGTTTATGGAACTCTAACCTATTAAACAGATCATTCTAAGAATGTTTTTTCTGAAGCACGCATGAATGCACCTACAAGATCATGACATCAAGCTTGCAAACTTGCAAAGAAGAAAAAGAGTTCTTACTGATATATTGGATCTTAGGTCAACTATTCCTTCCCAGAATGCTTCATTCTTGGTTCTTTCATACATTTAGGATGTGTACTTGAACAAAGCTATGATTATTCAGGAAATGTACATGTGTGTATATATAATTCAATATGTATGAGACCCAATTTAGCATATTATTTCTTGTAATGGCCTCATGGATACAAATACTCCTGAACTTACGCTTGCAAATGAGCTCAAAATTTCTGTTGCTAAATGAAGCTTTTTAAAAAAAAATTATTAATTTTTATTATTATTTACATATAAACAAAACATTTTAACCATACTGTGACATGTTAATTCTACAATGACTATACACCATATAACTATTTACAAACCATTAACCATTATCCTACATTTCATTTTTTTTGGTCTATCCATCTATATAAATTGTTCCAGACATAATATTCCTTATCTTCCTTCCCTTTCATTTTTAATGTTAATCTGCGCAGTCAAGGGTTTTTCCTATGACTGTCTCCATTGGTGGTATACCGTCTTGTTTCCAATTTTGTGCGTAAGCAATTCTTGCCACTTTTCTAATATGTGTAATGATGTATTGGAGGTATTTTTGAATTTTGGGGTCTATCATCCCTATTAAAAATATTTCTGGTTTCGGTTCAATTGTTACACCTGTAATTTCATAAATCCATTTCTTTATTTGTTCCCAATAACTAGTGGCTTTCTGGCATTGCCACCACAAATGATAATACGTTCCTTCTTTATTTGCATTTCCAACATTCGGGTCTCATGTTTGGATACATTTTTGCCAAGCTCGCCAGTGGCAGATGCAATCGATAGAACATTTTATATAAATTTTCTTTATAAGCCGTCGACAGTGTGAGTTTACAGTTCATGTTTCACAATCTTTCCCATTCCTCAAGGTGTATATATCATCCAATGTTCCTTGCCCATGCAATCATAGGGCATTTATTTATT
>JAEANM010012927.1:0-14612 GCA_017656035.1 Myanophis thanlyinensis | reverse complement strand
CTCCCAGCAAAGCTGGCTGGGGAATTCTGGGAGTTGAAGTCCAAACATCTTAAAGTTGCCAAGGTTGAGAAACACTGATTTAATTGAAACACAGAGGTGGCAAGTCTGTCAGACTGAACTGGCCAGGCTGACAGCATGGGAGATAATCTCTCACATAACCAGGCTATTCCATGTATGCCTCTTTAGGCCATAACCAGCACCTTGAATTGCACCAGGAAGCAAACTGGAAACCAATTCAGCTCACAAAGCAAAGATATCACATGGGCACATTTCTGCTTGCATGGCTGCATTCTGGACTAGATGAAACCTTTGAACGATCTTTAAGGGCAGCTCCATGTAGAGCACATTGTAATAGTGGAGCCATGATGTTATTATGGTGTTACTATGGAAATTGCCACAATTGCCATCTGCTTTTGAGCTGGAGCTCAAGAGTGTCCTCAGATTGAGCATCACCTTCAAATGGAGAAGTGCAACCCCATCTAAGGTTAAAGATCGAATATGCCCAGATCTAATTGGCCTCAATAGCCATACACACTCTAGGTTAGTGGGTTGAATCAAATATTGCCCAGACTCCAGGTACTGAGATATAACTCAACAGCCTCACTTTGCCAAACTGAGATTAAAAGATAGAATTAGGTGTCAGCATGGAACTCCTAATGGTATACCCAACTACCAGCCTTCATCATTGGCATGGAATTGCTGTGAGTTACAGGTTGCCAGGATCCAGAGTGTCATATCTGGAAGCTCCTACCTCTGCATTTATGCAGTTCACATAAGCCTTTTATCACACGAATTGTCAGATGTGGTGTCATTTAATATATAAGTGGTGGTATAAATAATATTGCTGTTGCTCCTCTCTGATAAGATGCTGTTTTGTTATATTGTTCAGATATTTAAATTATTGTATGATTCTTTTGTTGTCAATTGGAAACCTCACATATGCATTTTAAAGTTTGGCAGCCTCCAAATTCAATCATTTAAGCAGTTTCTATTCCCTTTCAACCTTGTGTTGGATTTTTTTGCACTGTGCTAACTCACATCAGCTAACTCCAGTTAGCTAGCTATGTATGATGGGATCAGGACGCCTCCCTATTCCTAGAAGCAAATCAAAGGGGAGTGGCAACTTTCCCCAAGTGGTGTTTAACCTTTTTTGTCCTCCTGGGAGGTTTTCAGGGATTCCTGTTCCACCCTGCATAACACATTAGCTAGGGCCCGTGATGATGAAAGCAGATAAGCAAACATGCTATTATTTTTACCAGCAGATACTGCTTGGTACCACCACTTATTCCTAGCTCAGAGGAGACTCAGGGGGGTATCTTTCCTTCCCATCAGCCATGCACAACGCAACAGAGCTCTGCAGATGCTGCATTCCCTGCCTGCATGCATGCCTTGCAAAAATTTGCAAAATTTTTTTTGCAAAAAAACAACAACCCTACTCCACTCCCCCCATTTAAGCTCCTAATAGGGTCTACTGGACAGGAAGAGTCCATTAGAATTTCAGAGAATCAAGCCCAGCTGTCTTGCCACTAGCATCATCTGGACTTTTAGAGGACAAAAACCATAATTAACCAAATTCTGGCTTCAGGGTATATGTGGGGAAGAAGAAATGCACATACAAGGAGCATGCAACATTGCTTTTCTTGGAGAGCATCTTGGGTTTAGGTTTGTCATCTCTCTGGCCTACCTAGCATCTAAAGTGTAGAAGATCAGAGGACAATGTGATAATTGGGCACTGCATAGGATGCTTTTTAATTGCTTAATTACTTTCCACCCTCCTCTTCCTTGTCATCCAGGCCTGGCAACATATCTTCTCTTTTGTTTTGCTTTTGTAGCCTTGGTGCCTCTGCTCTTACCACCTTTTTTGTGTGTTCTCCGTGCTCCCTATCCCCAAGAGACAATCTGTGCACGCATGCAGTAGGTGAACTTTAGATAAATAAGTAAACACATGAAACAGCATCCAGATAATTGAAAGCGAGTGAAGGAGAGAAGCAGAAAAGAAAAAGAATTTCTCAAGGGAATGCTGGTTGATGTGGCAGGTATGATTAAAATCCATATGATTTATGACTAGGTGTATTACAAACATGGCATCCCTTCAGGTTTTGTTTGTTTTACAGCATTTGACAATAAAGTTTCAATTTTCCTCCCTGTTTTCCTCCCACACCCCTCTTGATGCAGGTTTTGCTCAAGGATGGGCCGCTCAGGAATTCCTAGTGCCTGACTGAGCAGTAATTTAGCAAACTCTCTGGTGCTCTTTTCTCTGTCAGTATTAACATGTCAATTTGTTTTAATAGTCTGGGCATGCTCAATGGGCATGCCTTTTCTCTGTAGGTATCCCAGGAGCCTACCCCGTGGTGCAGAAGTGTGTAAAAGCTTGTCTCCTGTTGCAAGAGAACTTGGTGAGTTTATTTTCATTGTGGCCTAGGTGCATTTGTTGAGACAAAACATAGGAGAAAAGGTGAAGGAAAAGAATACCCTGGCAAATCAAAAGCTTAATATGTTAAATAGGTGGTCTTACACGTGTGTATTCCTTAAGATTCAGAATTTACATTTTGACTACTGTAGTAACGCATGGTTTTCTAAACAAAAGCTACTGCTGATCTTCGGTTTACATGCAGTAGGTTCCATTCTATGTTGGTAATAATTCGTAACCATTTTTATTTAAATAAGTTGTACATCCACATGCATTTTTAATGTGTTTTTTTTTTTGTTCTACACGTTAAAGCTTTCATTTTAAAACAAAGGCATACACATGCAGTTGTGTATATGTGCATACTTTCATAGTTCATGATACAGATTTTTTAAAACCTGATCAAGAGTAAGTATCTGCTTTTGCCCTAATGCCCTAATGAGATAATAAGTGATCTCGGGTATTGTGATCCCTGGAACATATGTCAACATGTGATGGACCTTGTTACATATTAAAAAATAGTCCCATTGTGTGATTACATTGCTATAGCAATAGCATTTAGACTTATATACCGCTTCACACTGCTTTTACAGCCCTCTCTAAGAGGTTTACAGGTTTACAGAGTCAACTTCCAACAATTTCATTTAACTCTGAAGGATGAAAGGATGAGTCTATCTTGAGCAGGTCAGGCTCGAACTCCTGGAGTGAGCAGTGAGTTAGTCTGGAGTACTGCATTCTAACTGCTGCACCACCATGGCTATCAACATTACTCTGTAGATTTCAGTCATAGTAGGGTCTTGGCTTATCATGTTTTAAAAAATCTTGAGAGCTCAGCTTTAAATTTCATTGAGATGAGATCAAGCAGTATAATGCAAAACATGCTATATATGTAAGGTCAAGCACTGGTATTGGGACAAATGAGCATTAAGTTTGAGAAGGAATGTTTCAGTGTTGGGATATAATCCCAAAAGGCTGGGAAGGATGCTGTTTTGAATGTTAAGCTTAAGAGGGAGACACTCGTAGCATTGACCATATATGGCATAATTGTTTCAATAAAATGTGGAATCCATAAAACATTTCTTAAAAAATGACACTCCCAATAGTAGCACTTTTGTTTAACACATTTTTTTTTGCTTTCTGGCCAACCTCTGACACACAAAAGATTTAGAATCGCATACGTGAGATGCAGAGTGCCAGAACATCCTGTGCTGTGTAGGATAATGCACAAAGCATGCCATTCACATGGCCCATGGTTTCAATAGCTAGCTATACGCTCACACAGAAAAATGCATGCAGTACATTGGTATCTCCCTCCTCTAGGCTGACTCACCCTCTCTGGGTATCTTTAAATATGCACATATTTAAATAGGTTCCATTTTAAATCTATGTTGATGTAGATCTAAATACAAAAAAAAGTTGTCTTTAAGAAGAGGGTAAGCAATGACGAAGGCATACCCTGTAATTCAGCTTTATCATCAGACCAAAACATAAGCATACCTTCCACATTGTCAGGGCATATTGAAACTCTGCCTTGACTCAGATATTGGACTGCTTGTCAGAACTCTGAAACTATGGATTCACACATGAAGATGGTTGAGTAATAGAGAAGATGATCTTAGAAGATCTCGATCTGTTCGGAATATTTGGTGTCTAGTATCCTGTTTTCTCTATGCTTCGCCAGCATTTGGACAACATTCTGGAGAGCCATGGTGGTTATTAGAATGTAGTACTGCAAACTAATTCTGCTGTCAGCAGTTTGATTCTCACCAGCTCAAGGTCAACTCAGCCTTCCATCCTTCTGAGGTGGGTAAAATGAGGACCCAGATTGTTGGGGGCAATAGGCTGACTCCATAAACCTCTTAAGAGAGGGCTGTAAAGCACTGTGATTCAGTATATAAATCTAAGTGCTATTGCTATTCTCTATGCTTTCTTATGCTTTGGTAGCATTGGGCAACTATTTGTCTGCAACGGTGTAGGGTCTTCTGCTTGAGCAGGGGTTGGACTATAAGACCTCCAAGGTCCCTTCCAACTCTGTTATTCTTTTATTCTTATTCTGTCAGGAGTTCCTTTGCAGAAGACAAATACACTCCAAGATATCATAAGCAAGATGCCTGCCAATTTAACCTTCAATTGTATAAGTTAAAACGCGTGCACACACACACACACCTTTTGAGCCTATGATCCCATCTGATCATTGGGACACAGACCACAGCACTTGTAAGAAATTTTGTGACATTCCATTTGGATATTTGGGCAAATCCATAAAGTGCTAAATTATGCATACTAGATGCAGCTGTAATGAATGATAATCACACATACAAATAGACTGCCATAGCCCTCACTAATATACACCTGTTAATAGATAATAATAACTTGAAAGAATATATCTATAGCATCTTAAACCTTTAAATACAAAATATGACTCATTTTTAACTTGGTGTGCATGTTTGTTTGTTTGCATTAACTCAATTCCTGTGTTAGGTTGGACAAAATTGTGTTACAGAATAGTCATCCGATTTGTTTTCTTAATTTCCTAAGATTATTATTTTTGTACAATTTCTAACAATTTTAATATAAATTTTCCTGATTTGATTTTGTTACATAACTTTTTCCTGGGTGTATTTTTTTATAAAACTTCACAATGTAAGCTTTCACAAAAAAATCTCTTTTAACACACAAACTCTGCAAATAGATATTCTTTTTCTAATTGTTTCTTGCAACAAATGGTTTGTGCAATGTTTGGATCAAAGACACAGAAACCCCGAGGACTTTCCTGGGTGGAGTTTAATTTGTGTAGATCCTGCATATATTGTTTCTGCATTTCTAACTACCTGAAACAAACATTTGTCTGATATTCTCCCGATCATTCTGCTGTTTCTTTGCTTATCCCAATGGGCACTTTCATTTTCAATGCCTCAGTTTCTCAAATTGTGAGATGATAAGACATATCCAGCATGTTTCATTCATTGCCAAGCTTTATCAAAAGCATCTGAAATGCTAAGCCCCCAATGAAATCTGCAATTATTTCAAGCTTCTTAATTTTAAACCATAGGCCTAAATGTACATAAGCTAGGCAGATCGAACTACACACTGTATTGGATGGGAGTTTTCTCAGCGTGGATCATTTCACATTACTATTATTATTATTTCCAGAAGGGTCAAACTGACATGAAAGGCTCAGGTGGTTAAACATTTCAGGCATCTATCTTGCCCTTTTAAATGCAACCATATAATCAGATTTCAAGTCATCTTGCCTACCTCAGTTACAGCTTTATGGAGATTAATTAGTTTTCAGCCCCCAGTCACATGATGGTTTCTGAAGGCTTCTTAGCTACATTTGTGTCTGATTGCAACTTAGAAGATGGCCTTGCCCCAGAGGACTGATTAGTTGTTAGTATTGGTTGTCTTCTTCATTTGATTTCAAGGTAAGTACTTATAGACAGACTTCCTTTGTTTTGTTGTTAATTAGCTATTAGGTTTTTGCTTTTTTGTTTTTTTCTGCTGGAAAAACTGAAGAAGTGTAAGAAAAAAAAGTACACAGTACTGTCATAGTTAGAACAGTGCTGAAATTCATTTTTTTAACTACCGGTTCTGTGGGCATGGCCACAGGATTAAACATCACCAAGCACAGAATTAAACTTCACCAAAGTTACAATGTAATAAGGGAAGAGGCAGTTTCTGTGAGCAAGGCAATAAAGATTAGGCTGGAAACAACTGCCTTATTTACAGAATTAACCCTGTAAAGTTAATCTTTACAGGATTAACCCTGCAAACTGGGAAAGAACCAAAAGATTTCTTTTAAAAACCAGTTCTATAGAACCGGTGTGAACAGGCTGAATTTCACCTCTGACTTAGAAGTAACTTCTATAGTATTACTTACCTGTGTATAATTAAGTTTATGATCTTGAAAAAGGCTCAAAGCTCTTCACTAAATTGCACATTCATGCACGGTTTTTATATATTCTTTCCTTGCATAATCACATCATTATTCTGTTTCTCTGTGGCACACACAAAATCCTATTGGTTGCTTAGCTGTCAAACAAATGTGACTTGGAGCGAAAGATTAATTTTTAATTTGATAGATTTATTATTAACATGCTTAGTTTCACTGAAGCTAAACTAATATTGAATATCAAACCTCTCTGTCAAATAACATGTTTTATATCTCCATCTGCCAAAAAAGGAAATACTTTTTTTTAAAAAAATCAAGCAATTATGTCTTCTGCAGTATGTATTACAAAAAAGAGAACATGTAGAAAATCCAGTCATTTAAAAAATAACACTCTGAGCAATGCTGAGTTCAGAATCCAAATTTTCCTTGAAGAGATCAATCATGTATTTAATGGAAGAGTCCTTATCTTAAAAAAGATACACTTTGCATTCAGTAGGCAGGCCCAGCTCTTCCAATCACCCCAGAGGTGATTGGCTATATCTCCTACCAACAGCTCATAATTCATTGCTTCATTAGAAATGAAGTAATGATTACTTCTAAAAGTTCACGCATAGCTGGAAAAGTATTTCAAACTAGTTCAGTGTGATTCTTTCCTCCAATATTGGCATCTTGATTGCTTCTATGGTAGTGTCCTATGCAGAGGTGAAATTCAGGCGGTTCGCACTAGTTCTATAGAACTGGTTATTAGAAGAAATCTTCTTTTGGTTTCTTTTCCCCACTTTGCACGGTTAATCCTGTAAAGATTAACTTTACAGGGTTAATGCTGTAAATAAGGCAGTTGTTTCTAGCCTAATCTTAATTGCCTTGCTCACAGAAACTGCCTCTCCTCTTATTACATTGTAATTTTGGTGAAGTTTAATTCTGCACTTGGTGATGTTTAATCCTGTGGCCACGGCCACAGAAATGGTAGTTAAAAAAATTGAATTTCACCACTGGTCCTATGCCTTGGGAAGTGATGTTCTTCAAGGTATCTGTCAAAAATAGAGACATCCAAGTTATATCACAGTGGTAGGATTCAAATAATTTAACAACTGGTTCTCTGTCGTAATGTCCAGCTGAACCAGCAGTTCTATGAACTGCTTAGAAAGTTAACAACTGGTTCTAGTGAATAGGCACAAACTGGTTGAATCCCACCTCCGGTTATATGTCTCAACAATGTTTTCAGATCAAATCTCACTGACCATTCATAGTTATATCCCAGGCTCCATGAGTTTTGTAGTTTCCAAGATTGTTGATATAAATGATATAACCTCACATTTCAGACATCAAGTATGCACCAAGTATCCAACAAAATATGATGCAAGTACCTACAGCACATCTTTTATGTTATAAAGTTATAATGCATGTGTTGTCATTTCCCTCTCATGGAAATGGAAGACAGGACAGAACACACACACACAGAGATCTATGAAATTTTGTCCAGATCCTAATAAGGAACAGCAAGAGGCAAGGCTATCTGCAGAAACAGTCAAAAACTCAAGACGATAGCAGAAGCAATGTGATTAAAGCTCACCCTTTTAAAAGGGCCAATGCACATGAAAAATGGGGGCAGACTTTGATATGTGGTTGCAACTGCCATGTTAACTGTATGGATCTGCTCTATAGATACCCTAGCTGAAAGAATATAAAATAGACAAGTAAAGAAGAGTTGAAGAATGTTTTGAAATTATTTAAGCTTTGCTATTGTTTTTGTAGCAAGAGTTGCAGATACTCTTATTGAGATTATAGTCTATCTGATTTTAGTCATCGTAATTATTAAGTTTAACAGTGTAAATACAGAACTTTACATAATCCACGTCCTCTGTATAAAGTCAGTTTTCTCAATTGTCGTAGAGTAGACCAAATCAAGTAGAATTGATGTGACACTGGAAATTGAGATACAAAAACAGTTTACTTCATTGAATGAAGTTTTGCATGAAGCAATGTGGCATTTTAGTTTCAAATATCTGCAACTTATTGAGAAAGTTGGAATCCTGTTTAAGTGCATCTGTATTTGAGTACGTATAAGGCATAGATTAAGGTGTTGAATTTAGGATCAGAGAGGTTTGGGTTTAAAACTATATTTTGTAACTTCTCAATCTAGTTTATCTTACAGGGTAGCCATTAAGGACATAAAATGGAGAATCTTGGAATAAAGCTGGAATGTACATCTCAATGATCATAATAATCTCCACGTGCTAGGCCCATTTTGCTAACGGAAATAGCCACATAACTCTACAAGCTTTCACATACTTCAGTTTGCATATGCAGCACTAAGAAGCAGTTATTACTTATGTTTTGTTTAACTACACCAGGGGTGCCCAATACGTTGATCGTGATCTACTGGTCGATTGTAAAGAGAATGTGGGTAGATCTCAAGGCATACCTTCAGGTAGTTGGAGCCAGGCCTCACACACGGCTTGGCCCATTTCTTCTGCAGCCAGCAAGCCTTTCCTGAAGGCCTCTGCAGCTGATAACAGAGCTCTGGATGGATCTGGAGTTCTGTTATCATCTGCAGGAAAGCTTTGCCGGCTGCAGAAGAAATGGGCCAAGCCCTGTGTGAGGCCTGGCTTCAACTATCCAAAGGTATGCCATGCAAAAGCCTTGCTGGCCTATGTTTTGTATTTTGCTTTGACTTGGTCATTTTATAAGTAGCTCACAAGCCAAAAAAAGTGTGTGCACCCTGACCTACGCACTTACATATAAGAATACCTTACATTGAATAAAATACTGAATTTGAAGCCAAATCCTCTCCTTTAGGTAATTATCAAATGCTTAATTTTTCTTGCTTTCATCAAAAGTATCAATTAGGTTTTTTTTTTTGCCTGTTACAAAAACATGTTAAAAACCTTGCATTATTCTCACTATTATCATTACTATGATTATCTTACATGTGGTTTATAGTAGAACCTGTATAACAATATATTCTATCTCAATTGGATTTTGATTTTCAGTATACAGCATGTGAAGCATTTCTGGGACAAGGCATTGCAGCTTTCCAGGTTCTTCAACACTGAGGTGCTCAGAAATCTTTCGTTCACATTCAGAAATCAAAATAATCTCTTTACTTTTCCTGCAGATTTTTGCTTTTGGCTATAGCTCCAGACTTCTGCAAAGGAGTCATCCTTCCTTGCCTATACATGGAAAAGAGCCAAAATAGATGCTAACGTAAGAGATTTAGATGAGCATATGCCAAGGAAATTGTGGCATCTATATACTGAGCATGGGGCAGAGCTGAAATGAACAAACTAGCACACCGAAGATTATGGACCTGAAAAGGAAATCTAGTTTTGCTGAAAATGTCAGTTAGGGATATGTTAATGGTTATTTCCTGGCTTCTGCACTGCAATATTCTCAACACAGTCTGTTCTGGTACTTCTGTTTTTTTGGCTTAACTGGTTATAAGGAACATAGTACAATCTCATCTATATTTTTGCATTCCCTTTTTACAACACAAGGGAAACCACAAAAAGCTCAAATATTTCTAGCTGTTGATGGATCCCTTAAAAGGAAAGAGATTACGTCGGAATCACAACACACTTTTTTCAACTGTACTTTGAATTCTAGGATGTTATTCAGTTAAACAAATCTTAGAGAGAAGGAATTCAGACTGGAATTAGATGTAGTAAGCTCTAAGAATCCAAACTTCCTATAAATCAAAAGAAGACAAATTTTATATAGTGCTGGAACAACTTTTTTCACCCATAATTTAAATAACACTGTTCGGTTTGGGAAATGTTACAGCACAAAATCCAGAATCTAAAAATCTTCCTCATTATAAGTCAATAATCCACCATTTGGGGCGGGGGCCATACCATACATAAAATATGAATTTGTGTGACAAATGTAGCTAGAAATGTACAGAAAACATATGGTTATATCCAGGTTGACTGGATTAATTAATTCCTACTGAAAAGAACAAAAGGTAAGCAAGACCTTATGTGCAGCTTGCTACAATGCAGTTTCAGTTTACAGATGCACTCGTGGGAGACACATCCATCATTTTATATATCCCAGTTCTCATGGATGAAGGGAATTGTAATCATATCATATTTCACTTGCCAATTTTATCTTAGCAAATTCAAAGAACCTGTTTGTGAAGAAGCTCATCTCATCATTCTGCTATGTGAATTGGTCAAGCATTCATACCTTTGTTCAAAAGCTAGTCCTGTGAATGAAATGACTGGAAACAAAATGGCTCAGCATAGCATTGTCCTTTTAAAACATAGTGCAAACCTCCTCAAACCTGTATGCCAGTCCATGTTGTTTGCTGAATGGCCTTCGAAATGCTAACCAATGGAACAATACCTATATTAAACCCAACACCTTCTTCAAGTATCTGATCTTTTATTTATCAGTGTTTCCTAGCATCTTCAAACTACTAATCCCAAGTACAATACCAAAATGGTATGAGTGCCATTTTTCAGGGAGACAGAATAGGGAACCGAGAACTTCAGAAAGAATACCTTTTTCATCTGGTTGTTCAAGATTCTACTGTGGCACTATTTTAAAGCCTTGGCTCCAACTTTCCTATCACTTCTTGAACAATCTTTTGAAGGGAAAAAAAGGCTTGCTGCTACAATAGATCTGTTATTAGTCAGACTCAAAATTAGGCTGGGTCATGTGCTTCCTGCACCAAATTCTAATATTCTGGGGTCTTTAGTCATCTCTGTAGAGAATAAGGAGTCATTAGGACATTAGAAGACAAGGTTCTTGGCTATTTTCAATATTTATATATAGGAGAATTACGAATTTTAAGGGGTAGGCTAAGCAGTGCTGCAGACAAGTATCTAACAAAGAACCTTGCTCAAAAACAGCCTGTTCAGCTCCCTTTTTTTACATTGATCTAACTCTTAGTTTGACACACACACACACACACAAACCAGCCAAAGCACAATTACTTCTTACCTACAGGAATGCCTGTATCAGTAATGATTCTCCCTAAAATGAAAAATGTTACTTCTTAAGAAGTAGATTATAAGAAATTTAAAAGAAAAAGGACTCCTACTTTAGAAGCAATCTAATTAGAATTCTTGAAAATCTCACTACAAGTTCCTTATTCAGTTCCTAATGCTCTAACATGACTGAAATTAGACTGCATTTCTCTTGACGCCTGATTAAGATTTTGCCATTTTAAATTTTGGCTGAAGCAACTCTATCGGGGAACTGTCTTATTTCATTTTACCTTGCTAGATAGGTTCTCTGCCACCCTAGGAAAACAAATTAATGACAATTTCTAATATTGCATCTCACCTTGTCAACACTCTCTGCTTTGGTACATTATAAAACTCTGGCTGAATTAAAGCAGAGAATTTGAGATTTAGATATCCCAAGTGATGGAGCCAACATTTCCAATCCTTTGTATAGCTCAATTGCATTCTTCTCCTTAGACAATTCTTTGAAATCTGGACCTCATAAGAGATTGTTTACTTGACCTGAATTGGGAGTATATCTACTGGGGCAAGTACTATAGACATATAAGTCTCGGAAATCTGAACCTGCTTTTATTCAGACATGGAGGCTATCTTACATGTGTTATTAAAATGTTCTGTTGCACCTTCAACTGTGATTGAAATGAATACTTTCAATTGTTAACAACACCATTGTAACAAAGAAGTCATTATTCTTCTCCTTGGTGACAACACTTCAGAAACATCTACGAAGGTTGCAAATATTGGTTTATCAATAGCTATAGCTGTTAGCAGCTTTCTGGTTGCTCCATTTTTATTTTTATTTTGACTAAGGATTTTTCTCATACTTTTTTTTTTAATGCTCCTTTTCATAATCATTGTATTGCTATTTTCTTTCCCCTGTGTTTGATCTTGGACAGCAAATAAAACCTTGAATCGATCTCATTAGTTTGAAACAAGGAGAAACAAAAAGAAGGGTGGGATTAGATTTATTCTAATCAGTAAATTTTTAAAAAAGTCCCTAACTAACTTCTGTTTATACCTGGTAGGGACTATTCATGTGGTCAAACTGTACTTGTACTGTATGTGGGAAAGGCCTTGGAAAACTGGGCCCAGAGACATTGACTAGGGAATGGTCACATAACAGACAGCATAGCTTGCAGCTGTATAGTGGGTGGGGTAGGAGACTCAGAAAGGACCCTCCCTAGTTTCTTGGTCTGTAAAGTAGATGGGTGAGAGGAGGGGACAGATAATTGTTCAGACTTGGAAGATTCTGTTAATGTAGCTTTAGAATTACCTCATCTGATTGTGTCTCCTGACTAGACTACCTAGAAAGACTGACAAAAACTAACAGTATGTCATTGATAACAGATCCCGTATATTATCTCTTGCAGTCTACCAAATAAAGTCAGCCTAGTACGAAAGTCGGAAGCACAAGTATTTATGATTATTAGTACAATATTGAAGCATCCTGAACCAATTATGGATCCAATTACCATGTCATTATTATCTTCTGAATAGAGCTTGATTTGTCAGTGATAAATACGAAGCAATTAAACCACCTTTACATAATAAAACACTGCAGGTGTTTATTCTTAAAGCTTTATGGGTAGCAACAACCAATAGATTTAATTAAAAATCCCTTGCAATAAATGGGAGGATTTCATTAAATTGTTCTAACATTAGCGGATCTTTGTAGTCAATGCTGCTGAAGATTCCATTGCTTAAAATCTGCACTGAGTGACCAAACAGTATGACACTGATGTCCTAATTTTTCCAATAATTAACAACTCTTTTTTAAATAATACTTGATTGGCTAGTAAAATTATTACTTTGCTCTAGGAACAAATGGCTTAAAGAAAAATAATGCCTTTTTGGTATGGAAAAATATGCAGATTAAGGCATTTCATTTGAAATGTCCCTTTAAAATTCATGGATACATTTTTGGGTAAATACCCTAAAAGTATATCTACAGAATCATTTTTATAAGTTTAAGAATATAATAAACACACATCACTCAGAGCTTCCTGGCAGACAAACTTGATATCACCTTTATTGTGTGAATGGAACAGTTAAGTTGAGGAGGGAAAATTTGATCTTTTTCTCACTATTGTGGTTCAAAAGAAAATATCTTCCTCCATCCCCCTTCCCCCCCAGCTGTCATTCCAAGCTGTTGCCATTTACACTGGAAAGAAAATCATTGAAAGCATCCCTAAAAATACAAATTGCAACCTGGGTGGAAATTCAGTTTTAAATTCCCCAATCTTGAAAAGATGCTTGGGGTTCTCCTACTATTTATGGAACAAACAAAAAAAAAGGCATGTTAATACATACCCTTCTACTTTGGATTTAAATTTCTATTTTAGTGTAAAATTATTGAATCTGAGTGTGTCCCTCTAGATTTTTGAGTGCTTTGTCCCTCTAGATTTTTGAGTGCTTTGTATCTAATTGTGTAAATATGCAAGGGGAAAAAAATCAAATATGGCCTTTAGCTTTCAAACACGCTGCTCATCCTGATAGCTTTGGATAGATTGTTGAAAAGGAATTCTAAATCTTGGTATAGCTGTCTATATATTCTGAATGGCATATGGCAGATAGTCCTCACTTAACCACTGGTTGTTATGACTGAAGTTACAATGACCACAGAGCAGAGGTGAAATTCAGCAGGTTCTAGCTGGTTCGGCAGAACCGGTAGTAGACGTTTGAAATTGGCCCCGCCCACCCGAGTCTCTAGTCTTCCTTATATGCGATCTGGTTTTTTTTTACTTACCTAAATCAGCTGTTTTGAGTATCTACAGAGCCTTCTTGATGATCCCGCTGCCTCTGGAGCCTCTAACAGCACTTTAAAGAACCACGGATGCGCGCACACCGAACCAGTAGTAAAGCCGGTTGGATTTTGCCCCTGCCACAGAGTGGGTGCCTTATGGCCCTTAAAGCACCTTGGTTGTTATAAACCAGGGGTCCTCAAACTTTTTAAACAGGAGGCCAATTCACTGTCCCTCAGACTGCTGGGGGGCCAGACTAGCTGGGTGGGGAAGCTTCTGGAAATACCCAGGAAGGGCTAAGAGCCATGCTGTCCACACACTCTCCTCCCTCCCCACTTAGGCAGGGCAGCTTCTGCAAACACTCAGGAAGGGCTCCGATTCCACTGTCTCCTTTGCAAACAGCAATTAGCAGAAGTGCATGGGCAGGGATAAACAGAAGTACGCAGCAGTGCGGCTGCATTCTGCAAAGTATATATAAGGCCGATGGCAGGAGGAAGGGCAATGAGGATGGCGGGAAAAATTACCTCAGGGTAATTTTAATATGTTAGTGGAATTTTAAATTTTAAACTTTATACTTAATTTAATTTATTTTAATCTTA
>JAEANM010012926.1:0-14613 GCA_017656035.1 Myanophis thanlyinensis | reverse complement strand
GCGTCCGGGTAAATTTAGAAAATTTATAAAACCCGGCCGGACGCCCCGGACAGGACGTAAAAAGAGGACATGTCCGGGCAAAAGAGGACGGTTGGTCACCCTAAGTCCTGCTATCTCTTTATTGGTGGGAATAATAACTTGATGGAAAGCCCAAATTTTGATTTTCCGTGTTGCAAATATTCCTCTGATTACACCACCAAAAAAAATGAAATGTAGGAGATTGCCCTGGAGAGCCCCAATACAAATAGAAATGGCTATCGACAGAGGCAAGGAGCTCAATCATCAGATGGGAGAGAATGGTCCTGCAGCCAGCCATTGGAGTTCAGCAGTTCATTGACCTTTGGAAGACAATTCTGCAAAGTGACACAGAATGCCTGCATAGATTGTCTCAGAAAATTCCATTTTCCTGCTAGGTCATCTTGAACTGCCTTTCATCTGCCTCAGCAGCAGTTAGGCAACCAGATGTCATCTGAAGAAATGACATGTAAACCACCTTGGAATTGGGATTAGAAGGTTTATAGTGATGAGCCCTGGGAACAACCTATGCTCAGAGCAAATAGTGCCAAAGAAGTACAATTTTGAGTTTCTTCTTTGTAAATTCTATTGCAGAGGTTTTGCCACCTCTGAATTAGGAAACTCTGCTTTTCTAAACAATTTTGCTTAATTGTTTAAAAATAAACATGGTTAAAATATATCTTCCCATTTAACACCAAGTATCTTCCTTAATTTCAGAAAAAAATCAATTAAGTATGGATAAAGGAAACAGTTTCTTGCATATTGCCCACAGCTATTGTGTGTGTGTGTGCGCGTGCACATGTATATGTATATATGTATACACACATACACATTTAAATTAACTAGCATGGAGTCATAAAAACATTTTACTGATAATCACATTTGTTCAAATGTAATGGGATATCAATGCTATGTCTTAAAATATGATAAAGCTGCAACATACAGGAAAGTGGGCAATATGTTACAAAATATTATTCAAATAACTTCTCTCAGGCTTCATCAACCTTTTCCAAAGTCTGTAAGCTTCCATGGTCCAGAGTTAACCAGTCATATTTCTACTTAAAAGAATTTCTCTTTCTTCTGTCTTTTCATTTCTGTTCCCAGTCTCTCTTTAATTAGGTGTTCCTTCTGTTTCCTCTCCTCTCTTTGTTTGCTAGTAATCAGCTACAAAAATGAAGAAGGCCCCAACAGAGTAGTGATTTTGATGACAGACATTATTTCCGGACCAAAAAACCTCATTAAGGATATGGAATGGGAGTTGTAAAGACTTAATGAAATGTTCCTAGAGGAACAAGAAAATCTTATTACAAGAACTTGCTAGTCATTAAGTTTTTTTTTTAAATCCCAAGTTAAAGGAAAAGTTAGGAAAATGTAAGAACTGAAATTCAAGTTTTTATTAACTACCTCTTGGAGTTGATATTATTTACTATTCATATTCTCTATTGCTCCCCCCCCATCAAATACTTCCTCCAACCTTTACAAACAATATAGCAGAAGCAGGAAATATAGTACCTGGAGTCATTTTCCTGCCAGAGTTATTGCTCCCTTTGATCTTAAAAAAATATTTTAATTCAAAATAAATGTTGGCATGCTGAGAGCATGTGGCAGTAGACTCTAACAACAGGAATGTGATTGTACAGAGTGCAGTCTATATATGTAGGAAAATGCAGAAAACATACAGGATTATCCCATAACATTAGTGGGGGTGAGCAGACCCAGAAAAGATGATGGGGAAACCTCATTTGCCTGTTTTTTGGCAGATGGTTTGTTTGCAGTGGGCACTGCCACCATGGCAACCCTTTTAGGAAGAGATCAGCCCCTTGATGTCATTTTGTTAAGGTATTCATGCCATGTCCTGAACATTCAGAATGTGCTAACTCCTTCCAAAAGTTAACCTATCATCTAGATAGGTGAAACTTTAGCATCACTGTATAAATCTTGAGTGAAAACAATGCAAGTCTTCCCTAAAGATACTTTACTTCTTCCATTCTTTTAAGCAAATGGTGAACTAACATGAATAGTACCCCCACTGCTGAGTAGTATTGCTCTTCTAGCTACTGCTTAAATTTTACATTTCAGTGACTGTGAGCAAGTGAATTCAAAGCAAACTATCTGGGTTAAATGTTTCCCAGTTGAGTGTGGACATGTATTAGCTGAGTGATACCTAGCTGTGCATCTCTATTTATTTAAATATTTAAAGCCCCATTTTGGATGTCTTGGTAGCCTATCTTCCCTTGTTTTCATTTTTGTAAGAAAATAGCCTTATCATCATTCAAAACACTTGTTCTGGAATGTGCCGTATTGCTAATGGCCTTTCTTCTATGTGATAATTCTAGTTATGTTGCAACTACAACTCCCAGTACTCTTAGTAGCATGACCCCTCCCCCCCTTGTCTTGGGATTGTAGGTACATCACTTCTAGAATGCAGCAAGTTAGATAAAGTGGGGTTAATGCTTGGGATCTGATCAGCCTGATAGTCTCTTCCAAGTATATGGAAGTAGGTTGGGGAAAGTTGATATTTATTATTTGTGGTGGAATCTCCAGTTAGAATGAGACGAAGTGTGAAGAAGGGGCTTGAACTTAGAATGCTTACACAGCAGGAAGTGATGCAGATATTACTTCTGCCCCCAGATATCCTGAAGCCTTATCTGTTGGTTCTCAAGAAAATGCAGTCAGATTTCTGCAAATAGGCATGCAACAAATAAAGAAGTAACTTTGATCAGCTCATGGTGTCATTCTGGTTCCTTGCGCCCAACATATTTCTTATATATAAGCAAACTGAGATTCAAAGCTACCAAAGAAGATGTTTGCATGTAACATCCTGGTTGAATTTAAGCCTTAAGTGCCTGAGCCTTTTGACTTCTTTCCTGCCCAGCCTGGGTTTTTATCACACTATTTTTCCCAGCCACCACTCCATTTTTTCATACATAAGTTTTATTAAAAGTTTAAAGAACAATAATTAGAAGAACTTATATACACTAGATAGAAAAGAAAGAGGAAAAGAAAATAACAGAGAAAACCCTAAAAGTGCAATAATAGAAAGTAATAATAGAATGCAATAGAAGAAAGTATAAAAAAAGGTATAAAGAAGTAGCTTCCAATATTTTTCACAACTGTTATAAGTACAATTATATTCTAACCCCTATCTCTAAAATTATATTGTGACTCTCTTCTTTCTATAATCTATCCTATCCAATCATCAAAACCATAAACCTCAAGTTGATTTTTCCCCACTTCAAAAAGTCTGTAAGATGTATCCAGTCACCAATAAATGTATTTAGCCACCATTCCTATCTTTATATGAAATATACTTTGCTGTTTCTTCCAAATCTGCAAGCTATGTATCTTTATACTAAGAAAGGAAGGAAGAAACTCATGTGCAGGAAGAGGGCAAGGCAAAGGAATTGGACCCATTTCAAGTTCATATGTGAACCCTTCCAAATTCATATGTGTGACACCAACATGCTTTCATATGAATGCTGAAACACCCCATGGTGCCAAGAACATGCCATCAAATGGTTGTGTGGCTGAAAACTCCAGTCACACCAATAAACCCTCTGTTTCATCTGGTAGCTTGTACTCCTTGTTGATCCAAGAATAATTCAAGTGTTTAGACTTTTGCTGAGCTCATGGGACTATTTATTTTTTTATTTCTTTAGGGATTTACATCTTCGGAAAAAATTAAAACCACAACACATGTAATTTTCTCAATTTAGGCCATGGAAAATGTTTCCTCCAGGGTATCTCTTCCCATTACTTTGCAACAGCATGTTTCTGCAGGGGATCTTAATACTGCTTTTTCTTGCCACTTGTGGCTTCTTTCTTTCTGTCTTGCAACTTAAAGGCGCAGTGACTTCATTTCTTCTTTCCCGAACTCTACTGGAAAACAATGGCCATGGTTATGAATAGTTTTTAAAATACATTCTTGAGATTTTTTTTTGTCCCCTGGCTAGATCCTCTGCCTGGAATAAAGCATAATGCTCATTGAGACAAGCTCCGATTTGGATACAGTAGGTGTGACACTTCCTGCATGCCCCTACATGAGCTCAACTCCCACCTGCTATTTTTGGAGACTAGAATATATACTGTAGTTTTCAACCTCATCCCACCCCAGGCTGCAGCAAATGCAACCTCCATCCTATGTTCCTTCACTGCCTCATGGTTTTCCACTTTCCAACAAAGGTGAGATAATCAACTGGTTTGCTTAGTTGTGCCTCACTGGATTGTCCACAACTGTCTTGACTGTGATTGGCTAGTGTACAGTGCTGCAAAAATGCTGCTTCCCCCTCTGGGCCCTGCCTTTTCCTGTCATTTTCTTGGGCTGTTGAATTCCATCCCATTAAGAGGCCATTTTCCAAGGGTGATAAGCTGAACCTAAGGAAGCAAGATAACCTACTCAGAGTTTAATCGATCTGGTTATTTGTGCGACCAGCCTCTCTTATTCTGGCTGGTAGTTAAGCATTATCAAAATAATTATCTGCCATTGGTTTATCACTTATAATATATCTGGAAATGCTATTTACAGAGTTGAAGCCTTCAAAAGGCATATGTGTGCAGGCAGAACACACATGTGCCTTTAAAATAAAAGTCCCTGCATTGCCTTTGGTCAAAAATGGTTGCCTAATTTCTGATGAATCTGTTACTCCAATTGTGCTTCAAAAGTATGGTGAGTACCACGCTTGCCTCTTATATAAACAGTTCCTAGTCTGAAACTGGCCAAAACGGTTTTTTAAAATAATATTAGTTTTCTTTCCCTGGGCTACCCCCTTTCCCACTGGACTTTTTTCCTTTTGGAGCATGTTTTTCAATCAGCTGGTAGACTGTTGAAATGCTGGGCCTTTCTTTGCCTTTTTTTTCCCAACTAGACCCAGGTAAATGGAGTGGTATAGTCCTTACTCATCTGACCTATTTCAAAAGGAGTGAAACTATTCTACCTGAATGGACATCATGAATGAATGAACCATCCACTGGTGAGCTGTTGTTGGTTTTTTTGGTTTCTTTTTTGTTAAATGGATGACTCAAAGAAAGAGAAATAATACAGGTAATCCTCGATTTACAACAGTTCATTTAATGACCACTTGAAGTTACAACAGCACTGAAAAAAGTGACTTATGACCGTTTTCCACACTTACAACCATTACAGCATCCTCATGGACACATGATCAAAGTTTGGTTGCTTGACAATTGGTTCATATTTATAATATTTTGCAGTGTCTTAAGATCCCCTTTTTCGATCTTCTGACAAGCAAAGTCAACAGGAAGGCCAGATTCACTTAACAACCGTGTTACTAACGGAACAACTGCTGTGATTCACTTAACAACTGTGGAAAGAAAGTTTGTAAAACGGGGCAAAATTCATTTTAACAAATGTTTCACTTAACAACAGAAATGTTGGGCTCAACTGTGGTCATAAGTGTAGTTTTGAAAAATTATGTCGGTTTTCAAAGACAGAACTTTTTGTAGATGATACAACCTGGATCAACACAGATTATTGGAGCATCATCAGAGCTATAGCAAGAGCAAATAATTGGAAATGAAAGCTGGAAAAATGCCAAACAGCAGTTCATTTTAAAACTGGTTCCTATTTTTGCATGTGTGTGTTTTTTAATGCTTTAACTCTGTAAACAGCATTAAGTTGTTCAAAATGTACACATATTTGTTAAAATCCCCATATTTCTGAGTGTATGTCCTGTTCTTGGTGTAAAAAAAAATATTGTACCAATGTAGACTGTGGGGTTCATATTCCTTAGTAGTCCCATTTGGGTTATTGTTATGCTGGCCTTTTCCACTGAGTTTTGCCATTGGATTGTGATCGCTGCCTTTGAAAAACCGTGGAAAGAAAATTGTCCTTTCTCTTCCAAAGTTGGCTAAGAATTGCTGTGTCTCATCATGGAATTGTGATGCTGATTAATAAAACAGGATATTGCTAATGATTAGTAATCACTACTTGTTTTGTGAGATAGGTGGCTATAATTTGGCAAATAAAGAAATAAGATTAGTATATACTATTTAGCCTGATTTGGTGGAGAAATGTGGGCTATAGAAACTACCGTGTTTCCCCCAAAATAAGACTGAGTCTTATTTTCTTTTGAACCCTGATAAAATGGCTAGCTCTTCTTTTTGGAGGGGTCTAATTATTCACTCACCTTATAGCGGTGGCACCAACAGTCCTGTCCAACAGGAGCCTGCTGCTGGCCCACTTCTGCGGCCGCTTGCTGCCACTCATGCATGTCGCCACCAGCCTTCATTTTGCCATCAGAGCCTAAGCTAGGATGGGGAGGGGGGATGCCCTACTTATCAGGCCTTGCACACTCTGACACCTGCATTGCCTTCTTCTGTGGCCTTCTTCTGTGGCCACTTGCCGCCGCTCACATGCATCGCCCTGGCCTTCATTTTGCCATCAGAGCCTTCCAGAAAGCCTTTTGCAGGTGTAAAACGGGCTCCAGATGGATGTGCATGGCATCTCTGGCCTCTGCAGAGGCCTTCCAGAAAGCCCTTTTTAGCTGATAACAGAGCTCTAGATCAATTGGATTTCTGGAAGGCTCTGACAGCAAAATGAAGGCCAAGGGCGAAGGGTGCAAACGGCGGCAAGCAGCCACAGAAAAAGCAGCTGCAGAAGAAGGCAATGCAGGTGTTGGAGTGTGTGAGGCATGATAAGTAGGGCAGCTCTGCTCCCTCATCCCCACCCTAGCTTGTTCTTTTACTTCACCCCACTCCACTCCCCTGCAGTGGGCAGGGTCTTAATTAGGGCTAATTTGGATGGTAGGGCTTAATTAGAGCAGATGTCAAAAACATAGGGCTTCTTTTGGGGGTAGGTCGCATTTTAGGGGAAACACGGTAATAGAGTCACTTTTTGAGATGGGCAACATTTAAATTTAAATGGAGAACAGAAAGTGTTCTAGTTATCTGGATTCCTTTATCTTTGATTCCACCTTGTACATCCTGATGTGGTAATATGTCACCATGCAAATAATATCATTGTACATTATTTCATTTGCACATTCCAGTACAGTATATCCTTCATGGATAAGGATGGAGACTCTTGATTTATTTCCTTGCTTCATTCACAGAATTTTTCAGGATGACCAAACATTATCATCTGTCATTAGTAATTTTTGCATATTTTTCTTTTATCTGTACCATGTGAGAAAAGATGCAATTACTACACACTGAGTTCACACCTTACACAAATTTCTTAATGATAGTTTATTGTTAAATGAGAGTTAGGGTTCATACAACATGGCAAACCACAAGCAAGCCACACTTCAGTGGTAGGATTCAATCAACATCTTAATCCAAAGCCAAATAAATCACATTATGACTTAGCATGAATGAAGTCATTGTCTTTTGAGTGATATGCCTAAAAATTATTATTCCAGAAGTGCCATCTATTCTCTGTCCATACACTTACCATGTTATAGTCAATTGCGGATTGTGAATTTTCCACCAGGTGATACTATAATACTGGGAAGTATGTTTCTCTTCCATTTCTATACTTTGTGCAGGGCCAGAGTCAATTTCCTGCTTTTCTGTAGAGAAATACAAAACACAATGCAGCTTACTATACATGCATTGCAACAGGATATTTAAGATAGGATATTTCAGGGTGTTTGAAACCAGACTACTGGCAGCTTAATGCTGCGGTAAATTATTCTAATTCTGTATAATTAACTGCTTAATTTTGTTAGAATCTTCTCAGAAATAGGTCCTATTAAACCAAATAGCGCTTACTTTGGAGTTGGAAAATTATAGCAAGCTTTATGTTTAATTCTATTAATGGGCCTAAATAGGAATGGTCATAGTAGTATATTCTGATTCACAATATAAAGTCTGGATGTAACCCAGTCAGGAGTTTCTGTTATGAAAACTTTACCAAAATGAATGACATTTATATAAATGGATTGTGTTACCTTTTAGAGGAATCTGATTTAGTCTCCTTGGGTTCTTCTGTTGTTTCTCTGAAGTTTGGGGAGAAAAAGAGAGTATATTTATTTTGGGCAGCAATAAGGACAGCAGCAGCCTTTTTATTTATTCGTTTAAAACATTTGTATAGCTACCCAATCATCCCAATAAGATGACATCAGATATCTACCATCACTCTACACTGCTGGCAGGGCCTGCAATCCTGTCTACCATATCCTATGTTAAAATATTTGTGTTTATTATCAGGATCCTAGCTCATTGGCTGATATAATTTCTATATATCATTACATACAAGATGGGAGTGCAAAGCAACTTTTGCTAGATAAGACTGAAAGGTAAAGTTGTATTTACAATATACTTTGCATCTGAAAATCTTGGTTAGTTTCAGATTTTTGTAGGTCAGGGAAACACTTACTGCCTTCTAGATTTTGGGACTAACAGCTTTCACAATCCTTTACCAGTAATGATGCTTATACAGGACTGATAGGAATTGAAATTCAAAATCTCTGGAAGCAACATTTACCTTCCTGTGTCAAAGGGGCCTCATTATATTATCAATATACGAAGGAGAACTCTCCTTGACTTCTCACTGGTATAGATTAAGAGACGGCAAGCATCATCATCATCATTTATTATTTCAGTTTACGTGCTCCCATCCAGAAGGACTCTGAGCAGCTTACCTTGCATTCTTTCAGTAAGAAGATTAAAAGAGGAAAACAATATAACAAAAGAGCAAACTAACAATAGCTAATCTTGTTAAGTCCCACTAATATTGAGAACACTGATGGAAGGACTTATTCTCAGGGAGTCTGTGAATGGCCTTGGAGCAACACAGAAGGAACTGATTGTGTTTATATAACCTTTATATAACCTTTAACTATACAGGTAGTCCTCAACTTACAACCACAATTGAGCCTAAACTTTCTGTTGCTAAGTGAGACATTTGTTAGGTGAGTTTTGCCCCATTTTAATCCTTTCTTGCCACAGTTGTTAAGTGAATCACTGTAGTTGTTAAGTTAGTAACAGGGTTGTTAAGTGAATCTGGCTTCCACATTGCCTTTGCTTGTCAGAAGGTCACAAAAGGGGATCACATGACTCAGGACAGTGCAACCGTCATCAATATGAGTTAGTTGCCAAACGTCTGAATTTTGATCATGTGACCACGGGGATGCTGTAATGGTCATAAGTGTGAAAAATGGTCGTAAGTCATTTTTTTCAGTGCCATTGTAACCTCGAACAGTCACTAAATTTACTGTTGTAAGTCAAGGACTACCTGTATTCTTGTTCTCAAAAATAGCACTATGGAAAATGAATTTTCCTTATCATTCACTGCAATTCCAAGGAAGAAGTGGGAATTCTGAATGTAATGAACAAATGAAAATTGTTCTAGGGACTGAGTACAGAATGTTATTTTATACAGATCAGTGCAAAATAATTAATGCCATTTCATGAAGCTACATGACCTGACACCATGTAGAGAAGAAGCTTTACAGATTTGTCAGTGAATTCACTCTTTCAAAAATCAGTCTTCTTTTGAAAACAGTCCGGATCACCTCACTAGGAGGAAATCACTAGGTTACACAACTGCACACTAAAAAAAAAAAAAGAGGTTGGGGAAGTGTGCCACAAAACATCAGCTTGTAAAGGGAGGAAGAGGAGATGCTTTGTGTGCACACAATGGATTTGGAGCTCTAAAGACTGGCAAGAAATTCAGGGATGGCCAGTTAGAGCAGAATGTGAATGCTGAAAAGCTTGTATTTTTGTGTTCAGTTGCTGGTTGACTTGGGCAGAGTGGTGCCCTCTGCAAGCTCAGGGATCACAAGCGCATGGTAGCACTTCACAGTATGGATTTGGAGAAGGCAGGGATACAATGGGGAAATTGTGCATTGGGGTTGGTGTGCTGCCCCACTCTCTCTCTCATACACACACCTGTGGTTTAGTGAGTTTATTAATATTTCCCAGCAATTCCCTTCACCAAAACCCCTAAATTAACTATCCCAATTAAGTCCAGCACCAAGCAGACCAATGTTAGTCCACAGAGCAATGGCCAAAGAGTCCACAAAGCACTTGAAAGTTTCCCAAACAAAATAAATCTACCAAGCAAATTTAAATCCACAACAAAAGAGAGCTTATGAATCAAGAAAAGTCCAGAATTTCCAAGGCACAATTCAAGTCAAGGCATGGTGTCAACCCAAAACAAGGAAGGAACCACCATGATCAGAAAAAACACAGCTAGGAAACAAATACATTGTTCCCAGAAATCTCTCCTCCATCTGCTCTGCTAATAGCCAGTGCTGCCCATAAAGAAGGATGAAACTTTTTCCTCTCAAGCAGTCTGCCTGACTTTCTCTGCATCTGCCTTTTCTCTACCTTACGTGTTTTTGGATCAGTACAGAAGGCACGTCGTCCTCCTCCTCCACACTAACCCTCTGCAACTGCATGCTTTCCCCAGCTGGAATCTCAGCCAAGTCTCTTCTAGACAGCTGCTCAGAGCCATTGATTGACTCAGTTCCTGACCTGCCAAAAACTGGCTCATCCTCCCCTAGCTAACATCTAGAGAGGTATCTGTGGAATCGTCCAGGAGAGTCATCACAGTTAGGTATACAGGTAGTCCTCTATTTACAACGACAATTGAGCCCAAAATTTATGTTGCTAAGTGAGATGTTTGTTAAGGGAAGATGATAGGGAATGAATCCTGCTGTTTGCATGGTATATCACAATCTGTGGGAGCTGTAGGGAAGACTCAGGGTGTGCTGAGAACAAAAATTAATATAAAAACTAATTGTACAAACTCTTACTTAATTCATTGGAACAAGACTTTCCTTCATGCAAATTTTTCTCATAACTTATTATTTTCTCCTAATCAATTCAACTGCAATATATTGGTAGTAGAGAATCATTAATTATCTGCTCTGAGTCCATCACAAATGCATATTATGAAAATTGCTTCACTCATTCCATAGCCACTGCAACTTTGGCAATTACTGTAATTCTTCTTTAGGTAGAGATCACACTTCATAGGGACAAATCTTACAACATTTGTTGAAAAGGTTATTTTGATGTTTAATTGTATTGTTCTCTAAAGAGCCAGTTTGATGTAGTGGTTAAGGTATTATGGCTAGAAAACAGGAGACCGTAAATTCTAGTCCCAGCCTAGGTACAAAGCCAGCTGGGTGATCTTGGGCCAGTCACTTTCTATCAGCCCTAGGAAGGAGGTAATAGCAAACCACTTCTGAAAAACCTTGCCAAGAAAACTGCAGAGATGTGTCCAGGCAGTTTTTGAGAATTGGACACCACTGAACGGAAGAAAAAAAATTAGTTCTCTAACCAGAATAAATTCCTGTTGATATTTTGGTTGGCATTGCTTTGTCCTTTGTGACTAAAAATGTTCTCTTGCCTTTTAGCCTCTCTATGATGTTATCTTGATGTTATCCCAATCCAAAGTATCATCCCACTTAAAGAAAAATTAAAAATTATAGGGAATATTTAAGATAAACTACAATTCACATCTGTTAATCTGCTTTTTCTCACCCAGGTTTGAATAGTTTAAGGTAGGGACTATAATTTAACACATGAACACATGATGTTAAACAAGTAGGTTTGTTTCTCCTTGACAAACTCTTTTATAAAATCATAGTTGCATTTTGAAAAAGTAATGGTGGCCAAATCTGTTAAATTCTGTTTTTCTCTTCTTTATCTGTTTACATTCTTGTGATATTTGATGAGATATCTATTTCAAGAAATGCCTTATTGTTTGTTGTCTCTATAGTGTGTATAGTTCTGTTTGATCGTCAGTCTTTTATTGGATTATATAAAATTATTTTTTTCTGCCATTTAATTCATTTAATGCCTTGTCTTCAATTCTTAGTAAAATATTCATTTTTACCACTGCAGTTCTTACAAATAATTATAGTAGATTTCTCCATCTTAAAATAGCCACCATCATGCTTTTCCAAGTCTGTGAATAATTATTCTGAAAAAAGTAATTATTGTTTTCGTAAAGTAAATATTTGTTTGTTTTATTAGTTTGTATTTCTGGACTGCCCTATCCCTCAAATTTTCTTGCACTTGTCTTTTTAGCAATGATATTAAAACCTGTGATTTGCTGAAGATACTTCAGATAAATTCCATATAATTTGAATCTTATTTATCCAATACTCTGACACTGAATGACTCCTATTATGTTCCATTATTAATTCTAGGCAATTCTTTGGATGAGTAATTATAAGTGCAATACTATTTGCCTGTGATTTTAGTTTGTATTCTTCATTTGCTGATTTAGTTATTAAAATTTTTATTTTCTTCGTATGCCTTCCTTGGTAATGGTTCCAATACCAGTAGAAATACAGAAGAAGAGGGACAGACATGTTTTTCTCTATTTGTTATATTACATTTTTCTGACAAAAATCCATTTTCCAGGATCTTGGTTTCTTATTCTTTATGCTTGGTATTCAAACCACAGTTCATCTCTGGAATCACTGAAAGGTGATTCCAAATTACCAAATGCTTTCTTTGTGTTAAGAGAAATTATAGCTACTTTTTGATTTTTTATTTATATTATCAATTTACTTGTATTATCAATATATTCAAATTTTAGCTTATCCAACATGAGTCTCTTCAGAACAAATCCATTTTGAGCTAATGAATGAATTCAGTTAAAAGACCTTTTAAGGTTTTTTCAGTGGAAATTGCTTGCTGCAGCATTATCAACCACAACACCCCAAATACATACCAGTATTCCAAATAATTTTTTTCTAATAAACTGGAACATTGCCAATAGAATTTCTTCATATCATTATGATATGATTTTATAACTCTACCTCTTATGTCTAAGTGATTTATCTGTTTAAGGAATATTTTTATAGCCCCTGGAAAAGGGTTTTAATGACTTGGGATATGTAGTTTTTTTCTAACTGAAATAAGAGGATAATCTTTGAATGGTAGAGAGGAAATCCACTATTCACATCTCCTCTCCTCCTTTATGGGGGACTCTTTCTCATATGAATTAAAAGTCCTCTGAGGGAATATTATTAGACATGGCAAGATGGTATGCATTGATGATTTAAAGCAGGCATGTCAAACACGCGGCCCAGGGGCCACGTGCGGCCCATTGCAAGTGCACCTGCGGCCCACACAGACAATGTTTTATATACCACCTTGGATCCTTCTTGAGCAGAAAGGCGGGGTAAAATATTTTAAGTCAATAAATAAAATTAAGTGAGTAAACAGGAAGGCGAACCCTACACGCTGTCCTGAGTTCACTGTTGAAAAGGCAGTCTAGACATGTAACAAATAAGTAAAAAAGCTTCCGAGGCTCCCCAGGCAAGAGAAACGCCTCTCCCCTGGAGTGACAGCAACTCTTCCTTAGCCTGGTCAGAGGAGCCTGTCAGGCGAGGCCGGCGCTTGTAACCCAACCTGTGCCACCACTACTGGCATGTACTTTCTGCTTGTCCTGCTGTCCCAAGAATTGCCAAGGGTGAGCCCAGCTGCTGCAGCCCAACTGAAAAGAGTGCGGCCCCCCATCAAAACTCAAATGTGACAATATGGCCCTTGGGGGACTCTGAGTTTGACATGCCTGATTTAAAGAATCCCTAACAAGAACTTCAACAAATAATTGAAACATTTAGGCCAATCTTAAATCTAGAGGTAGAGAGCAGTTAATAATCTTTCTCCCTGCATTTCTGTCTTGTTAGTTGGTAACCAGAAAGTTCTGGACTTGCCATAATATTCCACCAGAATAGTAAGAGAGCTCTGTTTGTTTGTTTGTTTATGAAATTTATTTGACACCCATGTTGTATCCAATGACTGGGAGGGGGGGGAGGCTTACAAAATGAAAACATTTAAAAACATTAAAAATTTTCCATCGCAAAAACACAGCAGATAAAAACAACAACAGATAAAATGTTGCTTACTCTATTTATTCTGTAATATCCAGAAACGATCTAATGTAACATTGGGCTTGATTAAGAGACCCTCAAGACTTAAAAAAGCATGGTCACAATATTGTCTGGGCTGAAGCAAGGTAATTGCCTGACTAAAGATGTCGAAGTCTTTCTTAGAACTAGCACTGTTTACGTTTTTCTGTGTTCAATAAAAATGTTTCAAAACTTATTTGGAACCCTCCCAAAAATGATAGTACAGACAGTACAGAATTGTTTGTGCAGACTGCACCTCAGACAAATGTAAGTAGTTCTTCACAGGCATTTTATCCCAACACCATGATATTTCTCTCCCCGATTCTTATGCCATGCTGTCCGATTCGTTTTCTGAAGCTGTTTTCCCTCAGTCTATTCTCTCCCCCCCCCCCCCCCACTCCTGTCTGCTTTCAGAGATATGGCATTTAATTTCCTCATAGGCTATCACATAAAAGAAACAAAGTCTTTGGCTGGGATTGCATCTGGCAAAGCAGCACCTCTTTTAAGAGCCACAAAGGCTGCTGGTATTGAGACAGAAGAAATGGATGCTTAGGGCAAGAAGAAGGTGAATTGCTTAGTTGTTCTGGGGAAGTTTTAAGATTGGGCAGGAAACACTTGAATTTGTTTATTGAAGTTTTATTTTCAGTAAAGGGAAGTAAGTTCGCATATGCCCAAGCATTAATTTAATTTAATTAATTTAATTACAGAATTTCTATACCGCCCCACTCCCGAAGGACTCAGGGCGGTGCACAGCCATTTA
>JAEANM010012925.1:0-14613 GCA_017656035.1 Myanophis thanlyinensis | reverse complement strand
GATAGATAGATAGATAGATAGATAGATCAACCTTCAAAGTTTTTCTCTCTTTCTTTTTCAGCCGTGTCTCGGAATGGCTGCAACGCCCAGATGGATGCTCAGAGACTGCATGACCAGCTAGGGACTTCAGGCGAGTGGCATACGAGCAGAAGTCGTGGCCTGCCTCTTGCGAAGCAAACTAGGTTCCATTCAGACTGGATATGCAGGATTCACTGTCTTAAGCAATTGGTTAAACTTGATTTGCTTTAACCCGGAGAGCCCTTTTTGGCTACCATTAGCCTGGCTTATTTCAAAGCCATCTACAGGGAACTTGGAGTACAGTACAAATTGGCTCTCTCCCATCCCTCTACTACGCCATCACCACCATGTCGACTTCTTCGCTGCGCCGCCAGATGAAGAATATTGTACATAATTACTCTGAAGCCGAAATCAAGGTTCGTGAGGCGACATCAAATGATCCTTGGGGCCCATCTAGTTCTCTCATGTCTGAAATTGCCGATCTCACCTACAATGTAGTAGCCTTCTCAGAAATCATGAGCATGATCTGGAAGCGTCTCAACGATCATGGGAAGAATTGGCGTCATGTCTACAAGGTAAACGCGCGTCTCTTGTTCTTGGAAATATATACGTCACTGGTAACGGTGCCATAATTGTCCTGTTTTGTTTTTTCATAGCTGTTCACTGTTCAGTCTGTTTCATTCCATTCCCACCCTGTTCCACAGATACCTTATTAAGAAAATGGAAAAATTATTCATATGTATCTATTGTTGTTGTTAGTTGAGAAGTCGTATCTGACCCATCGCGACCTCATGGACAACGTTCCTCCAGGCCTTCCTGTCCTCTCCCATCCCCCAGAGTCCATTTAAGCTCACACCGACTGCTTCAGAGACTCCATCCAGCCCCCTCATTCTCTTTTGTCCCTTTTTCTTTTGCCCTCAATCATTCCCAGAATTAGGCTCTTTCTTCTCCAGTGAGTCCTTCCTTCTCATTAAGTGGCCAAAGTATTTGAGTTTCATCTTCAGGATCTGGCCTTCTAAAGAGCAGTCAGGGTTGATCTCCTCTAGGACTGACCGGTTTGATTGCCTTGCAGTCCAAGGGACTCGCAGGAGTCTTCTCCAGCACCAGAGTTCAAAGGCCTCAATTCTTTGGCGCTCAGACTTCCTTATGGTCCAACTTTCACAGCCATACATTGCAACTGGAGAAAACCATATCGTTGACTATATCCACTTTTGTTGGCAGGGTGATTTCTCTGCTTTTCAGTATGCTGTCTAGCTTTGCCATGGCTTTCCTCCCTAGGAGCAAGCGTCTTTTAATTTCTTCGCTGTAGTCCCCATCTGCGGTGATCTTGGAGTCCAGGAAAATAAAATCTGTCACTACCTCCATTTCTTCCCCGTCTGTTTGCCAGGAATTGAGAGGGCCGGGTGCCATGATCTTAGTTTTCTTAATGTTGAGTTTCAAATGTATGTATTATGGTGTGCATTTTATTACAGAAGGCATGCTTCTTTTGGACACACGCAACACAGCATTCAGAAGAATAGATAGGTGCATTGCAATCTGTATGCTTTATCCAAAAAGTCCAAATATGTTAATTCAAATGCAGATTAATTCTCAAGCATGCGAATGGGAAGGGTTGTTGTCAGTGGGAGAGAACCAATTTCTCATCCAGCAGATCCCAAATTCAGGCCATTCATTCATATAAATACTGGCAACCCTTCCTCTTTTCTTAGATGGAGAATCTGTAGGTTCGCATCCAGTTCAACCTGACCTCTGTTTCGAAAATATAAAGCTACCCAAGACATTTAGGTAGTGAATTCTACCTATTAACTGTCACCTGAGTGAAAACTTGTTAGAGTTTGCAGCAGCAATCACATTCAGAAGCACACACAAGTAAATGAACTCAGCAGGATCCAATAACTTCTCTTTATATATAATATAACATGAAGTAAGCATATAATACCAAAAGCTCTTTCAACGAGGTAGAGAGAAGAAAACACAAGCAGAGGAGAGGAGTTAATAGTTTCAGTTCAGAGCTCAGCACAGACTTAGTTTCAGTTTCTTGAGCTGCAAGAGCTAAGCCACACCCAGGCTCCCTGCTGTTTTTAGCAAATACTGTATTCGGTTTCCGAACAGCTCCCATTGGCTGACCTTGTTACTATGCCTCTTTTAGTCTATGAAACAAATACACTAACAAAACTTATTTACTTGACTTGAACTTCGGCATTCCCACCCATAATTCTGCTTCCCAGGACCAAAACTTCTCAGATTCTCATTTTCACCTTTCACCTTCTAAGCATGTCCTGAGTTCTTGTCTTGCATCTCTTTCAGGCTATGACACTGATGGAATACCTAATTAAGACAGGTTCAGAGCGGGTCGCCCAGCAGTGTAAGGAGAACATCTATGCCATCCAGACACTCAAGGATTTTCAGTACGTTGACCGGGATGGCAAAGATCAAGGGGTCAACGTGCGGGAGAAGGCCAAGCAGCTGGTGGCCCTCCTTAAAGACGATGAGCGTCTAAAAGAAGAACGGGCCCACGCCCTCAAAACTAAGGAGAAGCTTGCCCAGACTGCAACTGGTAAGTGTGCTGGGCCTTGAGTTACTTGACATTGTCCTCTGTGTTACCCAGATGGACACCTTTCATCTCCAGGTGATTCTTTTTTGGTATAATGAGATTTTTCCTCTGTATTTCATAAGGTGGGACAGAACCACATTATTCCTTTGCATGTTGGGAAGAAAAACAATTAAATACCAAAGCTGTCAATCATACCTATGATATTAGAAAGGAGAGACATTTTCCTTTTGAGTTCACCATATTTAATTTGTATGTGTTTTTTGGTCTCTCGGATGCTGCAATTGCCTTTAACTCTTTGGGTAGGAATGGTAATATAGGTATTTCTTTTGAGTGACTGCCTCATATAGGTAGTCCTCGATTTTACAACTATGTTGAGCCCAAAATTATAGTCATAAAGTCGTGCTGGTGGTTAAGCAGGTCATCTTTTGACTGACCCAATTTTATGACTTTTTTTTTTTTACGGCAGTTGCTAAGCAGACCGCCATGTTAGTTAAGCGAATCAGTGATCATTAAGAGAATGCTGTAGTCAGTAAACAAGCTGCTTGTTCACAATGTCCCAAAGGTGATTTTTTTTCAAGAGCAACTGGGCTTTCTGGTTTTTCTCTGAAGAGGTTTTACTTCTCATCCAAGAAGATTCTTCAGTTCTGACTGGATGGTGGGGCTGAATTCTTCAGTCAGAGCTGAAGAAGCTTCTTGGATGAGAAGTGAAACATCTTCAAAGAAAAACCAGAAAGTCCAGTTGCCTCTTGAAAAAAGAACCTTTGGCACAATCATGACTTGGATGACTGAGAATCTCTGTAGACACCTTGTCTGCAATGAGTCACATGGCTACAGGATGTTGCAAATGGCTGCAAACTCAGGCCAGTTGCCAAGCACCCCAAATGTGACCATGGGGGATGGCCATCAGAACTTCTAATCCAGGTCATAAGTACTGTTTTGGGGTCTGCTGTAACTCCAAACAGTTGCTAAGCGAGCCATCGTAACTCGACATCTGTCTATACTGTAGTCATTCACAGTTATGACAGCGATGAAAAAGTAATTTTTGTGACTAATCCTCACATGTGTACAACCTTTGCAAAGGAAAGCTGAGATAAGATTGTAAGCATAGGTCACAATTTTCAGTTAGCAATCACTTCACTTAATGACCCAGTTGCTGGTCCCAATTGTAGTCGCTAAACAAGGATTACCTCTAGAGATTACCTCCAGAGCCATTACCCAGAGCATTCTTCATTTCATTAAATTTCATTAATTTCTCATTTGTGTATGGAAAAGCAGTGGTACCTCTGGGTGTATAGTATAAATGCTGTCATCTGATATTTAGCTTGGAGGAAAAGTATTAGAATACAAATTGGGGACCAAATGAGCGTTACATTTTCTGCATCAGGAAAAAGCATCTCCTGACATCATCTGCAAACCCTTTCTCCTACAGCAGCCTTTCCCACTTTCCCCCTTCTCGTTTCCTCTGGTTCTAATGTAATTGTCAAGCAGAAGAGTCAAGGCAATGGAAATAAATACATATATATGGCACGCTAACAGTCTCTACAAGAATCTGAATGAGTAGCGGTACATTGGCAGTAGCTAAGAGTTAATTGAATTCAAGGTGGGCTGGACTTAAATCTCTTGCTGGTGCGAATGGACTTGAAAGTGATGACGTGCTTGACCCTTCCTTCAATCTCAGCCTAGTAATCTACCGTGATAGAACCGTAACTTTCAGAATTCCCGTATTGTTTTAAAAGCTAGGTTCCCAATGCATTTGGGAAGTTCTTGCTATAAGGTGAGGCGCTGGAATTTGTATAAACTGGATTGTTTTGGCTGTTTAGGTTCAATTACAAGGATGTTTGAAGAATCTGAACCTTCTGCTTGTCTCCAGACGTTGCAACTTTTCCTTTTCTGATTGGAGACAGCAAGATGGACAGTGTGAAGTCATTCATAAGGAAACATTGGCCTCTTGTCTTGATCGTGTTCACTTTTTCCGAAATTATACCTACAGAGAAAGGTGTGCCCCTGATAGAACTCTCACCACTTTGGCAGGTTGCCAGGCTCTGAGATTGAATTATGGGCCTGCTGGTGCTCTTTCTCCATAGCGATAACCACTGGATCAAATTCCACCACATTTGTTTGCACGACTTCTGGTAGGGCAGGTTCAGATTTTTATTTTTTTTTAAGTGCAGCTTTTGCTTCCTGTTGTAAGCGTTTCAGCACAAATACAGGGAACTGGGGAATTGTTAAGAGAGAATTCAGTAGAAAAAGGAAGGAGGGAATATCCATACCCCAACCCCCAAATGGAGCTGAAGATAAGACTTCTAACTACCTCTGGCCAGTGGAATGTCCCAAGCAATAGCCTGCATTTAAATTCAGCTGTCAACCTCATGATGTGTGTAGTATTAACACTCCTACCTACACCCTTTGATTGAAGTACAGCAGATAAAGGAAGATAAGAAAGTTGCCTTTAGCAGTAATTCCTAAAACAAATCTATGACCAATAAAAGTTTAACGTCACGTAAGAGAGGAATGAAATAGAAAGTCCTACTGAGTTCTTTAGAAGTGCTCTCCTCATAAATCAAGTTTCTTGGGTGTGTTTGTGGAAGCAGGAAAAAAACCCCACAGGCCATACCAACCTTTTGGACAATGGGAAAAATAGTGCTTAAATAGCAAAGCTGTCAGTCATACATCAGGTGTCAGGAAAGAGAGAAATCTTCCCTTGAGTTCACCATATTTTATTTGCCTGGGTATTTTGGTCTCTAGATACTGCAGTCACCTTTAATTCTTTGGGTAGCAATTGGGACTATAGCGGTCTAAAACCAGAGCCATTCCTGGAGCAGTCTTAATTTCATGAAACACTTGTTTCTCATTTTATATGGAAAAACAATGATTCAATTCAATTCAATTCTTTATTGTCAATGCACAACATGTGTACAGTGAAATTGAATGAGCCTCCATCGGTACAAAAACACAAAGCATATATATATATATGTAGGTCTGGGTGTGTTTGGGTCTTTTCCCGTATAAGATTTCTTACATTTCCCAAAATCTATGAAAACACACACACACGCACACACGCAGGTCTAGGTCTGTTCAGGTCTTTTCCCGTGTAAGTTTGAGAATATCTTCGCAACGTTTCAGCGAGATTCCACTCGCCATCTTCAGGCTGGTGCTCTCGGCTTCATGATCTTTGTGCCAGTGAGAGCAAAAAAAAATATTAAAATAAAATCTGATCTAATGTTCCTGACCTTATTCCTAACCTATTTCCTACCCTACCCCTCCCAGTGTATGTCAGGATTTGGCACTCCGTCTCTGGAGCCCTAATGGAAGGTAGAAAACATTTTAAGAATAATTCTTATTTAAAATAAATCCATTTGGATGACCTCGGTTGAGTGTATAGACACTAAGCTAAGGATTCTCATGTTCTGGGTCAAGTTTATTTTTCTTCTTATTCTCATTTCTTAATAGAGATGGCTTCTTGTGTGTCAGGTGAGAGAGATCACACATGAAGGTCCAATTAAACTTATATATTGCTAAAAAACCTAGAGACAGGAATCTTCTCAACTAATGATTAGCATTTCTTTGGAGCTGGAAAAAAGTCAGTGGAATTCAAGGGAGGTTGGATCTAGTCTGCTTTTGGCTACTTAGAGATTCTAGGCTAATCCCTCTTTTAACTCCGCGCCCAGGCTCTACCTTTCCTTCTACCTACCTACACTATGGATGACAATAATACTGTATTCTTTTGTTACAGAATACTGTTTTGGAATTATATTTGATTTTTTTGCATAGTACCGGTATTTTTATGCTAAAAAAATTAAATTTGTTAAAAAATCCCTTATTTTATCAAAAATATCAATACAGTTTTGTTATTTGGTTTACAAATTTTAGAATTGAAATGTCTAACACAAAATGGAGAAATTCTCATTTCAGCGGTGTATAACAATGAATTGTCGATCATTGGCAAACAGTTACAAGGTACTAGGGACCCACTGACTACCATAGTGAATTTAACATTTTTGGAAATACTTACTCTTCATCTCTGATGGCTTGGCTTGTAGTTATGTGCTAGTGAAGTTCAGTAATTATTTTAGACTCATATCTTTCAAAATGGAAAAGCTTTTATTAGCTAGTAAGTAAAAAGCTTTTGTGTTAATAAAAGTTAGTTTGAGTCAAGAAAAGTATAATGAAAGTTAGATATTTTTTGTTTCCACAGTAGTTTTTTTATTATTACTGGAGAACAACTCACTGTGGTTTTATCAAAAAATACTGCTGGGAGTGTGAAGCCAACAAAATCATATGGAAAAAAGTTGTGCAAAGATTCTGTAACAGCTTCATTTGTTATACTATTTAAAATATAATTATTAAAAGTAGGTGATTGGTATTATTTAAAAAAAAACACAAATTACTTGTTTCTGGAAATGCATTTTATTTATTTTTAATTTTACAAATGTTCAATATAATGTTACCCAACTCTAAGCATTCTGGGTGGCATACAGTAAAAACAGTTCAACAAATCAGACAAACAATAAGAAAAAAAAATCTCACAGAAAGCCCTGAAGAAAGGTAGTAATTAAAAGACAGTCAAATGTGAGACCTACTCTAATGTGGGATCTGGAGAAAGAGCTGGGATTTCAGAACTTTTTGAAACATGACCAGGTTTTTTTTTTGGGGGGGGGGATGAGGGAGTTAGATCTAACTTGTTAAAAAGATAACTGATTTATGATTTCAGAGGATCACACTATGGCAAAATTTGAGATTCCCTGATTGCTAAATCGTAAAATTTGTTTGCTTTTAGCTTGGTGAGTTGTCAGACCCCAAAGATTCTGACTTATAAATATATAATTTTGGGCATAACTATATATGTGAATTAGGTCAGGATAAATGTCTGTGGAGATTCTCAGTTGTCCAGGTCATGGTTGTCCCAAAGGTGCTTTTTCAAGAGGCAACTGGACTTTTTGGTTTTTCTTTGAAGACATTTCATGGATGAGCACCTTGGATGAGAAGAAGCTTCTTGGATGAGAAGGATCTGCAAAGAATATAAATCCTTCCATTCCCCACCATCCAGTCAGAGCTGAAGAAGGTTCTTGGATGAGAAGCAAAACATCTTCAAAGAAAAACCAGAAATCCAATTGCCTCTTGAAAAAAGCATCTTTGGGACTAGGTCAGGATAAGTAGCAGTCTGTTAATACATCCTATTTACTACTACCTTTTGCTCATACATATAGAGTTTGGCATCTATGATATTTTCTAGAGGACTTTCCTATTAGTTTGTGAAAGACACCTTGCTACAGCCAACTCACTGTGGCCTACTTGCCATGGGGCAACTTGCTATGACACAAGAGTTACACATACCGAGGAGATAGTGGAATAGAATCATTAAAGAAAGAATGCAAAAGGAGGGACAAAGTAAAATGTGAATGACAACAATTAAAATTATTCTTAAAATTATTTTAAATAATTAAATTGAATTGTCCTGCAACGAGTTGTCCCAGGGCAAGTTGGCTGCAGTGAGTTTTCCCATTCTGAGTTTGTAAAGTAGACATGTCAATTGAGCCACGCTATTTTTTCCTTAGCAGGCAGAAACAGTTGACTTAGAGCAGGGCTGTCAAACTTCAAATCAAATCAAATTTTATTTCTCACATACACAGTCATACATGGTACGAGAATGCAGTGAAATGCGTATGCTACCGTTCGCAACCATAGGTAGTAGGGCAAGAGGTAGTCTAGATAGGGTAGGAGAATAAGTTAGGAGTGAGGTAATTTATGAGAGTTCTGTTAGTCCTGGTTGTTACGGTTTATGGTTTAGGGTCCATATTGCCTGTGGGAAGAAGCTTCTCTTTAGTCTTTCTGTGTTGGCTTTCAGAGAGCGGAAGCTTGTGGCCTGCAGGCCGGATGGGTCATACGCTGTCCATCCCCATGCCTGGTTTAAGGAAGCAAGGAAAAGTTGTGATACGTCATGTTTGACATCCCTGACGTAGCAGTTTAGAAGACAAGCCATAATGGGGATTGGGCCATGGTGGGCAGTCTTCAGCACATGGGTCTCAAAGTGCACATCATGGCTCTTTTTCATAGCATTTGTATCAATTGGTTTGCTTTTTTGTGGCAGAAAAGTCCAGAATATTCTGGATTATATGCCATATAGCAAAAAAATCTCCAGTTTTTGTCCTAAATGGGGAAAAGAATAAACACATACAAACAAAGTAAAAACACAGCTCAACCCACCCAGCACCATTTTCCCATCTGCTGTAGTTCTTGCCCCTACCAAAACAACTTTAAAGGTTGCCCCTGGTCACTAAAAGTTGCTTAATTTGAGATTTGGATAAATTACCTTGAATAAGAGCCAATGTAACTTGGATGAGGAAATGACAATTCCTGAGAAGGCTTCCCTTCTCTCTCTATATAAAAGCCAAATACCACTCACTCATCATGAAATCTCCAGTACTGTAAAGCCTACAAACTTAAAATTTGGCATGTATGTTCCTCTTGGCTTCTAAGTACTCACTAAGAAAGGATTTTTCGAAATGACTATCATTAGTATTTCTTATACAGTGTAATTAACACGCTCTGATGCTAAGGCGTTCAACATTCTACTCCCCCTCCCCATCTGAAAAGAACTCTGTTCCAACTGTTAGTTGCCTCACATTCCATTACCTCCGTTCAAACTGGCAGACGTTCCACTCCTTCATTCAGGAACGGTCTGGGGCTCCTTAGAATAGTAAATGTTGCTATCTCACCAAAATGTCTATACCTTCCACCTATGGAACTGCTTCCGAACTCAAGGTGGCAGGAGAGTTATTCCCTTATGAGTTTCAATCACCAACCACCACTGAGCCAACTGATTGTGAACCAAATTTATCCTGCATAGTGTCCCAACCCCAAATTACTTCTTACACTGACCTCCTCAGTTCAGAAGAATCTATTCCTTCTACTGTAACACCAGTTAAAGGGAAAAAAGGGGAAAAACGCAGGAAAAGGTTTACAGATGCTATTAGGAAAACACAAGTAAGGGAAGCTTCAAAAAAAAATATGACCTTTTTTTTTAATAGTGGCGAAACTAAACGAAGAAAAAAATACCTTTTGCCCTATTTTGTCATTCCAGAAAGTCCCAGATAGATAATCCAGAAAAGATGAACTGTTTATATAGTAAGCTTGAAGGCTGAACAAAAATGTGAAGCAGGGAGTCTTTAAGTCTGTCCAGCAGTCTCTAGGGAGAAGGCAGCTTCAAGCCTGGAAATGCAGGATTTTGTTTTCACTGGATCCGGACAGAATTCAAAACTTAAGAAACAGAGACATGCTGTACAACACATGCTTAGTCTTGAAATGTGGTCAGGCTTTCAGCTATTGCTTGCAATTACTTTTTACTCCTTCGGTTGTCCTGATTAGTGTTAAATCAAATTTAGGTGATTTTAAGTATTTCCTTTGGCCTTTGGATTATCTGGCTAACATGCACCCGAGGCTCTGCAGTTGTAGGAGAAATATAATGAACAAATGGTAAATGAAAATGTGGTACTTTGTGAATGTTACCACAATAGCAATAGCACCTAGACTTATATACTGCGTCACGGTGCTTTATGGCTCTCTCGAAGTGGTTACACACAAAGAGTACATTGCCCCCAACAACCTGCGTCCTCATTTTACTGACCTTGGAAGGATGGCAGGCTGAGTCAATCTTGAGCTGGTCAGGATCAAACCCATGGCAATCGGCAGAATTAGCCTGCAATACTGCATTCTAATCGCTGCGCCACCCTGGCTGTACATCAGTGCACATTAGATTTGCCATCAGATTGATCACATTCTGTCATAAAGGCAGTCACAAATAAGGGTGGCGTGAGAGGCTGTGTATTATTTGCAGTTGTTCAGGAGAAATAGCCATCAGTCATCCTCTCCTTTCTGTCTACCTGCAACATCACCCTACAGATGGCTTTGGTCCTTCAACTCAATTCAATTTCAATTCAATCCTTTATTGTCAATGCACAACATGTGTGCAGTGAAATTGAGTGAACCTCCATCGGTACAATCACACAAAGCACAGAAACACAGAATACATTCAAACGCAGAATATACATCTCCAGACTTATAAACAAATCCCTAACCCCAGGAAATGCCCCCACATACACACACACACATTATTCCACCGGTATGTCCATATTGCACGTTGCACTGTCACTGTGAGTCTGTTGTATTAAGTCTAGTCAAGATACTAGAAGATTTACAGCTACAACTCAGCCCGACTGTAAAAAATGTGTCACCACTTCACCAGACCTGTTCTTACGGCCTTTTTTTTTTTTTGCCGTGGTCATTAAGTGAAACTGGGGATCATTAAGCAGATGCATTATTCAACCATATATATATTTTTTGCAAAAAAGTAAACCTCCTGATTCTGGAAAATCGCGGTCACATGACCATAAATGGGTCCGTCGTAACTCCAAACCATCACTAAAAGTGACCAGTTGTAAGTCAAGACCTGCCCGTACAGGTAGTCCTCAAGTTACGACCACAAATTTATGTTGCTCGGCGAAAAGCATTTAAGTGAGAGTGGCCTCATTTTTACGACTTTCCTCGCCACCGTTGCTAAGTGAATGACTGCAGTTGTTAAGTTAGGCGCACAGGGTTGTTAAGTGAACCTGGATTCCCCGTTGACTTTGCTCATCAGAAGGTCCCAAAAGGGGATCACGTGATCCTGGGAACACTGTGTGAGTCAGTTGTCAATCATCCGAACGCAAATACGTTGACCGTGGGAATGCCACAACAGTCGCCAAGTGTGAGAAACAGTCTTTTTTTAGTGTCGTCGTAACTTTGAGTGGTCACTAAACGAACCCTTGGAAGTCGAGGATTTCCTGTTACGTGCAGTTCCCGTTGGAGGGGGCTTTTAAAAACTCCCACTTTTGCATTCCTGCAGCTTAAAGACTTTTAAGTCTTGTCGCACAAACTTCTCTGTGCTTTAGTCATCATATTTTAAAAATCGTTTTTCCAGCCAAAAATTTTCAGCGGCTTGGCTTACTTGCACGAGCCGGTAGCAATGTTTCCACCCCCTCGAGCTTTAATCCCTGGTCTTTAAGGGGCAGCTGGACTTGGTCTAAATCGGGAGTCAGCCGAAACCAGACTCCACACAAGGACGTTTCGCTCCGAGCTGAGCTAGAGAAAAGGAGACCCAGAACAGAAAGACAAGGGCGGGGAAATCATATGCTGTATTTTTTGGCGTATAAGACTCACTTTCCCCCCCACCACACACACACACACAAAAGTGGGTGAAAATGTCTTTGTGTTTTATACAGCAAATGTTGCTGAAGCCTTGCCCACTCGCCGGCTGTTTTTTGGCCTTCACGGGCCCTGTTTTTGGGTCTTTTTCTGGCCTGTTTTGGCCTGTTTTTGAGGCTTCTTTTGGAAAAACAATGGGCTGAAACAAGCCTCAAAAACAGGCCTTAAAAGCCTCAAAAACAGGCCAAGAAAAGCCTCAAAATGGGCCTTAAAAGCCTCAAAAACAGACCAAGAAAAGTCTCAAAAACGGGCCTTAAAAGCCTCAAAACAGGCCAAGAAAAGCCTCAAAACGGGCCTTAGAAGCCTCAAAAACAGGCCAAGAAAACTCTCAAAAATGGGCCTTAAAAGCCTCAAAAACAGGCCAAGAAAAGCCTCAAAATGGGCCTTAGAAGCCTCAAAAACAGGCCAAGAAAAGCCTCAAAAACGGGCCTTAGAAGCCTCAAAAACAGGCCAAGAAAACTCTCAAAAATGAGCCTTAAAAGCCTCAAAAACAGGACTAGAAAAGCCTCAAAATGGGCCTTAGAAGCCTCAAAAACAGGCCAAGAAAAGCCTCAAAATGGGCCTTAGAAGCCTCAAAAACAGGCCAAGAAAAGTCTCAAAAATGGGCCTTAAAAGCCTCAAAAACAGGCCAAAAAAGCCTCAAAACGGGCCTTAGAAGCCTCAAAAACAGGCCAAGAAAAGCCTCAAAATGGGCCTCAGAAGGCTCAAAAACAGGCCAAGAAAAGCCTCAAAAATGGGCCTTAAAAGCCACAAAAACAGGCAACCCCCCCCAAACAGGGCCAAAAAATCCCTCGAAAACAGACTGAAAAAAGGCCTCAAAAAGGGGCGCATGGAGGCCAAAAAACTTGTTTGTTGTTGTTTTCCTGTTCTAAATCTAGGTGTGTTTTATACTCAGGTGCATTTTATATGCCGAAAAAATGAAAGAAATTTGGTTTTTTGCAGCTGTCCACTTTCCAGTCTGACTCTTGTGACTTTAGAACCAGACCTACCAACAACCCTATCTAAATAAATAAGTATAAACACCAGCCTGATTTAAATGTATAAAGTCACGAGGATCTCTAATTTTACTAACTTTGATATTCAAGATTCTCTTTTCTTTCACTTTGGCACCCCCAAATTTATTTATGGGTCAGATTTTGCAACGTCCGGCATAAGCAGCCTTGGAAAAAAGCAGACAGGAATCAGACAATAAAAATAAGTGTTTAGAAGGAAATGTATACGGGGCAGTTCTCCATTTATGACCGTTCATCAAAGGCCATAAAATCAGTTGCAATTTGCTTAACTTTGCTTAGCAGCAGAGGGAATTCTGGTTCCAATGGTGGTCGTACGTAGAGGACTATCTGAAATGGATTAGGAAGGAGCAGAAAGTGGTTGAACTGAAGACCATTAATTTATATTATAAGTCAGGTCCATTCAAGCCAAGGTCTGAATTGGCTTTGTTCTCTGATCTTTAGAAATGGACTGAAGAGTGTTTAATGAGGACTAGCTCCTTTCCTGCCCGAATTTACGATATTTCCTCTTCTCTCTGTGCAGGGAGCGAGGAGGACGTTGATGACACTGGAGAAGCCTTCGAATTTGAAGATAGCGAAGAAGAAGATGCCACTCGCCTTGTGGTGAGCCATGCCAGGACGGAACTGGGCACCAAGGGGGCATTGCAGGACCCACCCCCCAGGCGAAGGTCCAGCATCAGCGATGACCTGGCACCGTTGGGCGGCTGGGATGCAGAAGAGGCCCTCCTGGAGGATCGGGTCCCCTTGACTGCTTCCAATTCCAGCGCCCACCTTGGTAAGGGCAGTGTTCTGACCCAGGCTTAACAGAATCACGAAACAGGCTTTTGGTCCCGAAAAAAACATTTTTTATTTGGTTCCTGTGAATTCTTCTCATTCACATCCAGAAAAGTCCCAGCAGTAAACCTTTCCAGGTTTTATTGCAAAAACAGACCTTATCAGTCCTTGGAGAGTTGCCAGGCTGAGTTTCCAGTCGGAATACTTGGCAAGGAGTCTCTGTGAGGCATGAACTCAGATAAGCACATCTTCACAATAACAAGCGAACTAATTGTCTCCTTACAAACACCCCTCCCCTTTTGCTCCTATTGATTCCCTATGGGAGGGGCCATTTAGCATCCACCTGTGCTTTTACTCCCGAGTCGGCCCTTGTTCCTTAACTGTTCCCTTCTTCTGGCAGTTCTTTGCATACGTGCATCGGGAACAGGCTCCAGCTGTTCTTCTTCCCCACTGATCTCCGACTCTGAATGCAGCTGATAACTGTCGGAGGGCCCTGGCCCCATCTCTGCCTCCGACGCAGAGCCCTCCCCCAACTCCAGGATTCCTCCCCAACTTCCTCACTGTCTCAGTCTGCCACCAGCTCCGTCAGCAACTGGCGGGCCACAGCAGGCAATCCAGCGGGAATCGACCTCATTCGACCACCTGTCGTCTTTTATTTAGCAATTAAATCCATTTATACAGCCCACCCATCTCAAGGGCACGACTCTGAGCAGCTCCGAGTTATGAAAACAAAATGCAAATATTAAAATATAAACCAGAAACACAGCACACCCAAATGCTGGAGAATTATAAAGAGTTTTAGTCCCTAACACGAAACTCAGCCCCACAAGCAGGTTTTCAAAGCGTTTTCTTCCACCATAGCCACTGGATCTTTTAATCTTTAAAAAAAAAAAAAGTTGCTTCCTGGAGAGGCTATAGTTAAATATATATATATATACACAATAAACAATTGGCTAATATGTATATACGGCACACGGTTGTCGCTAAACAAATTTCTGCCTGGATAGTCTCTGGAGA
>JAEANM010012924.1:0-14614 GCA_017656035.1 Myanophis thanlyinensis | reverse complement strand
AATCAGTGATAAGGTTTTTGTTGGCAAAAAACCATAAACTGATTGAAATTTTTCGGCAACTGTGTGAAGTGTACAGGACAACATCATCACTGAAGGTGGAATGCACCAATGGTGCATTAAGTTTAAAAATGGCCGAACTACTCTGAAGTGTATATAATAAATTTTTTCCTACACTTTGTTTTTTTTTCTATCGTAAAACATAATTATTTTGTGGATAACCCTCATATATACACATACAAAACATTTTCTATTTAACTACTTAATCATGCACCTACATAAACACATCTAAGGGCAGCAAAGATAAATGATTCTGCAATGCCCTATGGAGTTCAGTGACCCTTGTTCCAGATCAGCCTTAGTCTTTTTACCTTTCATTTGTAGAAGATTAAATCTTCAGTCGTAAAAAAACCTTAACATATAAATACTTGCTAACTGAGGATCTGATTTTCATATGACTTTGGTCACGTGGCTGGCTTTCATGACTAGAGGAGGGGTCTCCATTGCAGACAGTCATCCTCCATCTTTTAAAAGCAACAAGAAAAGAAACAAGAATGATGTGATTGCCCTTTTTTTTGCCTCATAACAACCAGTGTGGTTTCACACTCCCATCCTTCTTCCAACCACTTGTTTTTATTATGCTCACCTGCCACCCATTGATTTTATTTAAATCATATTTTCCTATGGCAATGTTTTCATCAAATATAAAGTATCTCTATACACGTATGTGTGTGTCTGCACGCAGGTACACACACACACACCCTCCACACACACACACCCTCCACAGATAATTAAGAGGAAAACTTTTTCCTTTATATCAAGTACACTGTTAAGAATGAAGCAAATTCTTAATGCAAACAGTAGAGGGAAGCAGTAAGACAGGTATGTGCAAATACTGTAACCATTCAATTAAACTACAAATCTGCTCTGTTTCAGAATTTACAATCCATTTGCCATGGAGAAGACTAACAAAATTCTGAAGATAGTAGATTTCTCTTACAGCCTAGATTTACAACGGCAGCCAACTGAGAATTCACTGAAAAGCTTCCCAATAACTCAGACCCAGATTGGACAGCAGATCTTTAATGAAAACACTCCAGTACATCAGGTAAAAACCCATTTTTCTTGGTAACTTACTTAAAAATATTTTTGGATATCTTACTAGAAAACCCCAGAAAAATACATTTGAAATTGATGTAATGCTTCTGGAGTAAGCTGCTTCTAAAGAGATTACTTTTTTCCATATATGACTTGAATGATTCAGAATTATGAAATTACAAATCATTATTATTTACAGAGATATTATGTTTCAGGTGGACATGCTTGGGATAGCAAACACTGCCCACTTGATTTTGTTTGGGGAATGCCTGCAAGTTCATTGGGAAGAAGACAGATGGAAAACTAATAGAGATTTATTTCAGTAAGTATTTAGCATTTCAAAGACTGTGCCTTTTGTTTCTCATTCTAGATTCACCATGACAAATGGTACCATTAGTTGAGAGGAATGACATATTTAAATCAAAATAACATGTTACTTAGTTAAGCAATTGTGACAACCATACGTGGGCCTGAGATTTAAATATATGTAACCCAAAGGTGCTTTTCAGGAGGCAATTGAACTTCCTTTTTTTTTTCTTTTGAAGATGTTTTGCTTCTCATCCAAGAAGCTTCTTCAGTTCTGACTGGATGGTGGGAAATGGAAGGATTTATATGCCTTGCAGACAACTGGTCATTATGACTGCAAGGAATATAAATCCATCCTGTCTGCAAGCTGTCTGCAAGGCATATAAATTCTTCCATTCCCCACCATCCAGTCAGAGCTGAAGAAGTTTCTTGGATGAGAAACAACATCTTAAAACAAAAAAGAAGAAAGTCCAATTGCCTCCTGAAAAAGCATCTTTGGGACAATCATGACCTGGATGACTGAGAATCTTCATGCACTTACATGTGACCCAGCTTTACATTGTATAGCAACAAGTTGTTGCTATACTAAACTGCGGTTTAACACTATTTTTTAATCTTAATATCAACATAACAAATAGGCATCTTATACACTTGGAGGCTGGGCTAATATGGGTATGATTTACATGTTTGAAAGATCCAGCTTGCTTTGGGTCCCATTGATTCAGCAAGTCATTTAGTGGGATCTAGGAAGAAGTTTTTTTCTGTTGCTGCATCAATTATTATTATTATAATTTGTCACAGTCAGCCAGATGTTTAGACTGGATTTGGCATTTTTATCTACCCAACAAGTCTTTCCTAAGGACCTGGAATAGGCAGATGTTGATATTTGACAGTGTTAAAAGTATCGTTCCCCAAAACACCTGAGGACAGGACAAGAAGCAATGGTTGGAAACTAATCAAGGAGAGAAGCAATTTAGAATTGATAAGAAATTTCCTGACAGTTAGATCAATTAACCAGTGGAACAACTTACCTTCAGAAGTTGTGAATTCTCCAACACTGGAAGTTTTTAAGAAGAGATTAGACAACCATTTGTCTGAAATGGGATAGGATTTCCTGCCTGAACAGGAAGTTGGACTAGAAGACCTCCAAGGTCCCTTCCAATTTGTTATTCTAAATTCATCACAGGATGTAAGCTGCTCTAAGTAAAGCTGCCTTTTGCAATTGACTAATGGTGATTTTGTCAATGCCAACAGTATTCAAGTAGTGTTCCAGTTGTTTTGGGATTGGACCCAAGGCACATATTACATTATTATTAAATTTACTTGCCACCCATCTTGTACTTGTGACTCTGTCTTACAATGTGATAATACAAACAAATATCCCAACAATTATAAATATGAAAAAAGATAAAAAACAAATTTAAACTAAAAACCTTGTGTTTGGAGCAGAGAGATGGTGGTTCCTTCTCTATTATTGCAAATCAACTCCAATCAACAGCTTCTCCTTTAGGAGTCCAAGCCAATCAGCATATCCAAGTTTTAAGGCTTTTCCTGAAGGTAAATGAGAGGGGAGCACATTTCACCTCCTATGGCAAAATGTTCCGAAGGGCAGGGACCATGACAAAAAAAGGTTCTTCTCTTGGATCACACCAATCAAGATTCCTAGTAGGTCTCTTCTGTATAATGTAGTGACCATCTTGCCTGTGTTCAAACACTTTTAAAAACTTGATTTTGAACTTCTTAAGGTAGAGAAGATGTGGAAGAATGGTTTTATTACCTTGTAAAGGTATTGTTTTATGAAAGATTTTGTTTTTATCGAATTGGGTTGTTATTGTTTTTCACTTTATAAAGCTGTCAACAGTAGCTTGAAGTTGGATGGCTCAGAATTTTGATTAAGTAAGTTCAGCTAAGTTGTCAAATAATTTAAATGTCTTTTAAACAATAAAGTAAATAAATATAATAAATAATAAAACTTATTTCATGTTTTTAGTAGAAATATTAAATGTGGGATCAACTCTAATGTAGAATCGTAATGTGGAAAAAAATGTTCTTTGTGATATATCCCTATGTGCCTATAACCATGGTTTGTTGCGTAAGCATAGTGGTTATACTCATATGCCAAGTCAAAACCAAGCCAACCACATTATGTTTTAGCATAACATATGAATCCAGTCACTGTCTAACAGGATTAACTACAACTGCCTTCTACAGCAGAAACAGTTAATCCCTTTAACCAAAAGCGGGGATGGATTGGGCCTTCCCCATTCCAGAAGTAGCAATTAGAAACTAGGTGTCACAGTATTATGGTTTCTTACTTCTTCTAATGCTTTGCACTTAGCCAAAGAATGATCGAGTACTTGGAAAATACAAACAGTTTGTATTTTATAAAATCTGTGCCAGAAACATTTATAACAATTTTAATACTAAGAATATTGCAGTCAGACATTTGAAAACTCTTTGTTTTCAACAGTCTTTGAAAAATCAATGCCTGCCTATCCTCCTTGTTGAGGATGAATAGATGCCTTTACAGCCCTCAGTCTTGTTCCAGAAACTTTTTCAATACTCTAAAGCAGGGTTTGGAACTGGGCCGCGGAAGTGGCGAGTGAGCACATGCGTGCATCACGACTTGCATGAGCAGCAGGCAAATGAATGCACACATGCTCTATTTGCATAAGTACATGTTTTATCACATGTTAGGATTCAGAATAGTCTCATGAAATCTGAGGATTCTGTATTATATAGCCCTTTCTTGGTTGATATAAGCCATTGTGAGATGTACCAAGAACTATCGTCCTAAACTCTGCAATGTATTAAATTGTCCATTTATATACTTATTTCCGTTTAACTTTATTTTAGAGTACATATTTTTATCACCTATACAATCAAGGGAATGTATACATTCTTATTTCCTATAGCTTTCTTTCTTAGAGCTATACGTCATCATATTTGATAAATTACCCAGTTTTAATGTAGATTATTTAGCTGTTCATTCTAAAAAAAAAATTGCCTTTTTATAGCATTTCTTTTTAGGAGTGAGCTTTAAATAGATGAATGTGCATCAACAGCTTCATTGAACTGGCTAATGAAATGCATATGATGAGTTTTCAAGCAGATATAAGCAGACTGCTTCTGCGATCAGACTGTTCAGAATAACTTCTGAAATATTTGCATGTGTGCAGGAACTCCTTATTCCTGTCCCTAAATTGATGCTTATGTTGCACAGATGGAAGATCTTCAGCTAGATAAATTTAACTAAAGTGTTCCCGTTGATGCTCTCTTTTCTGTCTAGGCACATTAGTTCACTAAAATTCAAATAATAAACTTATTTGCATTACGTGTGGGTTTACAGTTTGAATTATCATGCTTTTTGCTTCAACATGAATTATTCTAGTCCTTCAGATGAAGAGAATTTTTTGACCTTTTTTGGGGGGGGGGGATTGAAATCCCAACTCCATTTAAATTGAGAAGTACTTTTGCTATTTTATAGTTCACCCTCCTGAATGCTCCATAGTCTCTTGAGGTTAACAATCTATTTGATAGTTTAAATCAAGAACTTTGGAAAGCAACAAACTGTTTGAGAAAGAAATAGGTTTTCTATCCTTCCTCTAATCCACTTGATTTCTGTATATTATTACAGAATAAGGGTATTCAATCCTTACTAACAGCTGTTTGCAGAAAATAACTTTGAAAACTAATACAAAATCTGACTTATAGAATCTCCATGCTGACCAAATAGAAGAGAACTGCTCTGCCTTTCAGCAGGCACAGACATGCAACATGGCATTTTTGAGGCAAGGTTTAATTTGTGCACAATTGTGATTTTGTATTATTACTCACCCTCCTTTTCCAAAACTAGACAGTGGAAACAAAATATAATACACAATCTTCATTTTTAGAAAAAAAAAAAACGGGTTGGAAGGTGCCCTGTATCAGCGTTCATTCTTGAAGCAGTTTATCTGCATCAAAACCTGCCCTTTGATTAAACACATGCAGTGAAATAATATAAAACTGAAATAAACAGCAAAAGTAGATTTTTTTAAAGTCTGTTTCCAGTATTGTACTTTTAAATCAGATTCAAATTTTATTTGTCACACAGTCATACACAGTACAGTATGCACTGAAATGCTTATGTGACCGCCCACGACGTCAATTGGTATTAGAGCAAGAGAATAGTCTAGACAAGATAGGAAAATAGGTTAGGAAATAAGTTAGAAAATAGGAAAGTTAGGAAATGAGGTACTAATAGGGGTTATAGTTTTGAGTGTTCTTATGGTTCCTGGTTTAGAGTCCGTATTGTCTGTGGAAAGAAGCTTCTCCTCAGTTTCTCTATGTTGGCATTCAGGGAGCAAAAACACTTTCCTGACCACATTGTGGCAAACAGTTTGTTGTTGGAGTGGCTGAGGTCCTTCACTATCTTCCTGGCTGTAGTCCAGCAGTATTTGCTGTAGATGGAGTGCAGTTCAGGGAGCTTGGGCTGAGTGTACCATCATCTGTAGTCCTGCATGGTGCTGTTCCGATTTTAGATCATTAGACCATTTGTTGTGAAATATCTGCAGATATTTTACTGTGTTTCTGAATTGAGATATGTTTGTGTAATATTTGAAATTTTGTATTTCACTTTGAAATGAACAAGCTTTGTGGAAATCAAAAGCCTACAGGTGCATAACAATTAATATTAACTCTTAATTTTATGCTGTGAATCCAATTCAATTCATGCTTAAAAATAAGTTACTTCTTCTGCCAGGTTTTAATTTTTTTTCTTAATGAGTAGAAGGCATAACATTCACAAATATAACATAACATTCAGTGCTTTCAGAGATCCTTTACATTTCATCGTGTTTAGCAACCACATAGATCTCATGATGTGGTTTATGGAATTAAAGCATCTACATCTAGGTGAGAACTTTATGGCTGCAATCAAGGACAACAGAAAGTACAAATTTATACAAGAATCTGGAAGTGGCAGTATGCAACATATTCTTTAAAAAGTGCTTTTTTCTTCTTGTTTAGGTCCACCAATGGTGATTTGTGGAATATGTTCTTTGACAAAATTCTGAATGCAAATGGAAAATCTACTGTGCTGCTTCTGGAAGATCTCAGAGAAGAGCTGAGCAGTTCCTTTGATAGTTCTTTCCCCAAACGCCTTTGTGATTTCATACAAAACTGGAAGACTTCATTCATGTTGGAGACATGATTCTGACAGAGAGAAAATGCCCTTCTTAATATCTCCCTACTTTTCTACTCCCCCCTGTACTACCTAAGGCAAATGAAAGCTGATGCTTGATCTTTCTCCTGCTAGATGTGTAAACAGGGACATTTTTCACAATTGTTTTCTCATAGGTTGTCAAATGATGCTTAGCCAATGCCTTAAGAATCTGTACAGTTGCTATCCATTGGCAATATTCTATGCTTACTTCTGTGTAAATGTCCAGAATTGACTGCTTTGTAGTATCTTAACTTTTTCATCCTTAAACTGTTATAAATCCCTTATTTGTTTATCTTCTTTCTATGTAACCACTGTTCAGTAAAACTGTTTTGTTGCCACCATGGAAATTTCAAGAATTATTGGATGAATGAAAAATTTTGGTCCTACTTCTAGTTTTTTCAGCTATTTGGATTGCTAGATTTTTTTAAACAAAGCTTGGTATCTGAATGTGTTCGGAAACTATGTACCAAAAAAAATCCTTCAAGAGGCAAAATGCCAGCTCTTTGATGTGATGATAGTTACATAATTGGCATTTTTCTACTTTTAGTAGAAGGGGGAAGGCAAATTTTTCCTTTGCATCTGCATTAGTATTGCCCCCACTTCTACCGCCTTTGGCTGCTATTTGGATCATGAAGAAAATTCTACTTTGGGCAGTAACGTTTACGTCAGTGGCAGCATTAGATCATTGATTGCTGTGGGTATCTTCCTCAAATATTAATACATTCATTTGGCAGTCTGAATTGTATATAATTTGTACAGGTCATTCTGTATGTATAAAATGAGAGGATATATTTCTACATTTGAACATAGATGGAAGCTGCAATCTGCTAGTAGAGAACATGCCAGCACTTATTCTGCAACAGCTTAATCTCCTGTGGTGATTGCTCTAGAAGATTGTTTCGATCTCATCCCTGGATATTTCTCAGTGAAATTTAGTTAATAATGAACTAAATTGATGGCAGAGGCCCAGTTTTCCCTTTCATAGTAGTTAATGACCCTGTGGTAATGACTGGTCTCAGTGCATATTATAATAATACTTCCCAGTGGTGCAGATTGTTTTCTTGCTATAAGAATATTTACAAAGTTGGTCAAGAATGAATATCTTGCCAATCTTTTAAAAAATATCTGCATTTTCTGGTTCTTGTTTTTTAAAGTATTTTTTTATTTTAGCACAGATCTCGCCAAACTTGGTAAGAGTGTCTACATAGACATGTAGATGTAGAATAACCTGTTCAATATTGTACACTTGGTCTTTCAAAATACTTGACAAAGACTTGTCCTTTTATAGATTGCTAATTGGTTAAAGGAAAATGTAAATATTTACTGGCAGTTTTCTTACTGGAGGGAAGTAAGAAATTGAGTCCTTGAAATTCTGTATAGAATGTATAGCAATAGCACTTAGTCTTATATACTACTTTATAATGCTTTCCAGCCCTCTCTAAGTGGTTTTACAAAGTAAGCATATTGCCCCCAACAATCTGGGTTCTCATTTTACCCACCTTGGAAGGATGGAAGGCTGAGTCAACCTTATATAAACTGCTTCTTAGCCAGTTGATAGTTACCTTGACTTAGGATAAGCAGTAGGCAGGTTAGATTTGGAGATGGCACCAATCTATGCAAGGTGATTAAAAACAGGATGTTGTGAAAACTTTAAAAAGAGCTCTGGGTTAATGGCCAACTAATACAGTTCCATTTAATTAAGTATAATATGTAATATGTATTTTGGGCAAAAAAATCCATAAATTCCCATATACAGTAACTGATATGAGGCGTAAGCTCTTTGTGACTTGGTACATAATTGTGTCTGAAACAACATGTACACTTGGTCACTACATTTGGAAAAAGTAGAAGAGAAAATGTATAAAATTGGGTAACCAATATAACGAGAGCACAAATATCTCACTTTCTGTGATTTTATACACCTTAATGATCTCTCTCAGCTGCCTTTTTTTAAAAAGCTAGAGTCCTAAATTTCAGTACCACAAGATAACTGTTGACCACAAAATTAAATTACTTTAGAGAAGATAATTTCATGGGAGACAGGTTTGCAGTTTTGAGAATGAAATATGATCTCCAGGTCATGGAGAACATGCTTCAAAAACAGGTAGTCCTACAATTGACCAAAATTTCTGTTGCTGAGTGAGACATTTTGTTATGTGAGTTTTGCCCCATTTTACAATCATTCTTACCATAGTTGTTAAATGAATCACTGCAATTAAGTTAGTAATACAGTTAATACTAAAGTGAATACAGCTTCCCTTTTGACTTTTTTTGTCAGAAAATACCAAGAGGTAATCGTGTGACCCCAGGCCACTGCAAACATCATAAATATGAACCAGTTACGGAATATCGGAATTTTGATCATGTGACCACAGAGATGCAATAGTTATGTGGGAAATGGTCATAAGCCACTTTTTTCAGTGCCATTGTAATTTCAAATGTCACTAAATAAAAGGTGCAAGTCAAGAACTTGGTACCAGTCGTAGAAGAATTGTGGTTGGAAAGGTAGACACCTTCATTTGGTTACAAGAACCTTCAGCATCTGACTACTAACAAACCCTATATCAGGGATGTTAAACTGGCAGCCTGGCTGGATTGTCACATGCAGGCTACGCCCACCCCAGCTCCATGAATGGGAAAAATGTGACAGCAACATGATGTGGGGAGTTGGACACCTGTGACCTAGATTAAGATATGCCTTGGCCTGATTCAGCAGGACATGTACCTGAATGCATAACCATAAACACATGATGCCACTTGACATTCTGGATGGATTACAAAGTGATTTAAAACATTTAACAAATGGGAATGAGGCTTCCGGTTCCGGTCTCTTCGAACCCAGTCGTGGGAACAGGCTGCTCTGTCTCCCTGCTGGTCTCCCGCTTGTGGCCTTTGGAGGAGCGGCAAAGCTACGAGGGATGCCTGGAGTGGTCGGGGAAATTGCAATTCCCCCGGAGGATCCCTGGGTTGAAAATCCCCTCAGCCACAGCAGGAAGAAGAGGCGGTCAGAAATGGCCACCATGAAGATGGAGATAATAGCCGAGCCACCCACCATCTAAGACCGGTGCAGGAGAGGCAAAGGCAGTGAGCAGCTGTGGTGAGAGCTAAAATTTTTTTGAATTCTACCCTGAAAGACTATCTTCAAGAAAAACTCCCGAAATTAATCAAAAGAGATTTAGTGGCGAAAGGAACCTGGGGGGGGGGGGGGGAATTGAAAAGAGAAGCAGAAGCTGAATGGAAAAGGAAATAAAGGGAGAGAGCATCAAATAATTTATAAATAAAAGAGAAAACTGGTTTTTTTTTTAACTGAAAGGTTTTTTGTTGGTGGATGCTGGAACGACAGACTTAAAAGAATTTATTCTGTGATAGTCAGGACTGTTTAAGTTAGACTGTGACTGCAGCACCATCTGCTGATCGGAGGAGCATATTGTATTTAAAGTGGAAGAAAGATTGAAATTTAACAGGACTATACAGCAAATTGAACTTTTAAAAGAAACTGAGGAGAAGGAGAAAGGAACATCTACTGGTTTTCTCTTGGTTTGACTGGATGGAAGAAATGAGAAGCACAATCTAAAAAAACAGGAATTTGGATTTAATATTGGAAATATTGATATATATGGAGCTGGATCACAAACAAACAGAGACATAAGAAAGAGCTTATAAATGTTCCACCAGGAAGAAATGGATAGCTGCAAGGAGCTGGTGCTGTCATACGGGAAACATGGACTATGATGAAAATAGAATATAAAAATTTAAAGAATAAAATGGAGAGTATGGACCAAAAAATGGAAAAAAAATACTTCAAGGGAAAAAGGGAAAGCAAGATATTGCAAAAAAGGTGGAATTGAACAAAAGCATGGTAGTAAAAGCAGAGGGTGGGATCCAAAAAAAGAATACAAAAAAAAAATGCAAGGGGCAAAATATCAAAAGAGAAAAAGAGGGAAGAAATATAACAAAGAAATAGTAGTGGGAAAATGCTAGGGAGGGAATAGAAGCTCAGTCAGTTTCACGAGAGAAAAAGTTGGGAAAAAGAGCAGATATAAAATACAGGGAAAGGAAAAGGAAGAGGGGAAAAACAAATGGAAATGCATTGATAGATGGTATAGGAAAATACATTAAAATAGATTAAAACAAATCTCCAGCATTCAAGCTCTTAAATTCAAAACTTACTCTACAAATATCTGGGAAGAATTCCTGATAAAAATTTAATGGAGGCTCAGGGAATGCCTCCTAGTTATTCTAGTTGTGGGGCCCTACAACAGAACTTCTAACCACCTACCTCTAGTTTCATTTGCATGGGTAAATATCCTACATACAAGTTTTATTAAAGATTCTTTACTACTCAAAGCTTGCCCTACAGGTTCTTTTTTTTTCCTCATGCAGTGACAAATTATGAATGTGTTTCTTTTCAAAGTACATGTTTATGGACTTTAGAAGAAGAAAACACTATTTAAAAAGTATTCCTTCATAAGTACTGTGGACAATAGCTGATGAACCACGATATAACCTAAACACAAATTTAGTTTATTGCTGGCATTCAACCAATTGATGTAGTGTTATGCATAATTCTTTTAAGTACTACAGTTTCATTTACTGTGTTCAGGCATGTAACAACCAAAGACTTGGACCATTTGCCTCAAACAATGATTAAAATCTAATTTATGTTTTATAAATGTGATATAAACTAAATTTTGTAAAGAATTACTAAAGGAACTAGATATATTTAGCTTTATGAAGAGAAAGACTAAGGGAAGACATGATAGCAGTCTTCCAATACTTGCAGGTCTGCCAGGGAAGAGGGTATTGTTTTATTCTCTATAGTACCTAATGATTGCACAAGAAGCAATGGATGAAAGTTCATCAGAGGGAGATCCAACCTGGAAATATTTCCTCACAGAACTATTAAGCAGTGGAACAGCTTGCCTCCTGAGGTCAGTGCTCCATCACTGAAGATTTTCAAGTAAAGATTGGATAATCATTTGTTAGAGTTGTTAGAATTAACCTTGGGCAAAGAGTTAGACTAGAAGGCCTCTAAGGTTTATTCCATCTCTATGACTCAATAGTTATCAAACAATGGAATTTTTTTTAAAAAATTCTGTTTGCCTTAATATATATAACATCAGATATTTTTTAAAAATGTTTGATACCTACAAAAAGTTTTGTTTGTGTTTAAAATGTTTATGTAGTCTCTGCTCTTATATTCATTCCCTTATTAATAAGTACTCAGGAATAGCTTTTGACTAAATTGTTGTTGTGTTTGATGTGCACTGCTGCTTACTAAAATATAGAAAAACTCCCTGAAATTCCTGCATGGACTAATACTTGACTATCTGATTTAAGACAGTTATATTTTTGACAGTTATCTAGACTGTTCCTTTCTCAAGGTTAAAATTATCATTTAGCTGTAGGCAATGAGCACTGGAGAACTGCATAACACCAAGTATCTACTGACTCATAGATAAGATTATTTAGGAAACACTATTATGGAAGGATTCTCAGATTACCAACTCAGATTATTTCACTATTTTTCCTTTAGTTTCTTACGTTATATGCTGATGTCTTGTTAATATTGGATGGAGCTGATCAACTTTTTTTTTTCCTTTCTGTGTCTGATTCTTGGACTGCCTAGACAAGTCTTTGCTGTTTTCCTGGCAAGGTTTTTCAGAAGTAGCTTGCCATTGCCCCCTTTCTAGAGCTGAGGAAAAGTGATTAGCCCAAGGTCACTCAGCTAACTCTGTGCCTTAGGCAGGATCAGAATCACAGCCTACCACTTTCTAGCCTGACGCCTTAACCACTACAGGAAACCAGTTCTGAAAATTTCAATAATTTTGGAACTTCAGTTAATTAGTTTCAATCATTATTATTATGATTAATCATTAATCATTATAATCATTAACTGCAGATTCCTTGGCAAGATTTCAGAAGTGGCTTGCCATTGCCACCTTTCTAGGGCTGAGAGGGAGTGACTGTTTCAAGGTCATTCAGTTGCCTTCATGCCTAAGGTGGGACTAGAAGTCACGGTCTCCCAATTTCCAGTTTACTGCCTTAACCATCATGCAAACGTGCAAGCTCTACTAATATTAGATGGTATTGGTTAACTAGAGCTAAAGTTTATTGACAGATATCAGAAAGTCAGAAACCAGATCATGGATGAAATGAAATTAGATTACAAAAAATGCCATTCGTGTTCTGCTCAGCCAAATGCTAAAAAAAAATTGTGATAAGACTGACAAAGCAGATTCAGATCTGAAGGCAAAAACAGGAAGATCCACATTTCTACCAACTTAAAATTGCTCCATTTTAAAGGTAATTCATTAGTGGTAGAATATTTTGCAAATATTGTTCAAGTTGTCTTTTAGCTTGCAAAATACTGCAAATTTTCAAGAACAGAGAAAAGCATAAGGAAAGGAATGGGAAGGGAAAACTGTACTATTCAAGCTACAATCTGTGTTTACTTACAGTATCGTATGATGAAATTGGGGAGTATACTTCAGACATACAAATTAGGATCTGTCAGGTACTGAGATGATTTCAGATTGCACCTACACCTTTTCCAGAAACGTCTAGGAGAAAGAAACAAATGGTTGCTCACCGACTTTTCAAAACATTTAAACCTGTCCCCATCTTGGAATATGATCAACAATATAGCATAATTAAGCAGTTGTTAGCTTTTCAGCACTGCATGTAATTCTGAGCAATGTGCCAAATTCAAAAAACAACAATGGAAGTAAAATTGGGTTGCATTATCCAGAGTCTTCCACATACACTTCTTGTCTCAGTGCTGAGATGGCATTGAAGACATGTCCTCATGACAGGACCTTCATCTTGGTGCCAGCCTGCCACTCAGGAAGAATACTGGAGGAAAGAATATCACTGTGTAAAGGTCCTGATGACTGAATTAGATTTATCCCCAAAGTTTGAATTTCAGACACTATACTGTCCAGACTGGGAGTTTCCTTTAAAAATAATAATAATTTGTGATCTTGCTTTTCTTCAAGCACAGAATTTAATCCCATGTCTTTTTCCCCCTTGCATCCTAATACTTGTTCATAGGACAAGATGTTGTAAGGAGATAAGAAAACAGCTAGAGGTAGTGGGTGTGTGGAGTTCAATTATTTGTGAATGGTCAATAGTACTGAATTATACAACATTGCCTTACACACTTTGAGGAAAGGTTCTGGGATCTTTCAAGGTTACTATTAGAAAAGCATAGACTTAAGAAGATAAATATGCCTGAATAGTCTGCTAAATAACCTCCCCTCTCCCAGCCTTCTCTCCTTTGCTCTGCATGAATTCAGAGCATTGCTTGACAAGTTAGCAAAATCCATCTCAGACAGGACGGAGGAAAATCACTGCTCTTCCCTCTATGACAACACTGAAAGAGGGAGGCTGGGGTAAAATGCTCTCTGTATAAATAGCTCTGTTCCTGTTGTATGTGTAAATTCAGTGCCTTTTGTGCTAATGACATCAACTTCTTTCCCATAGCAACTTCCCACGAGGTCAAAATTACCAGGCAACATTTAGAAAATGCAATGCTTTATTAATTTGTGATTAAGAGAAATTAAACAATGAGGGCTAAGGTGTAGGAGTAGTCCTGGCAATGAACAACTGTCAGATTTGGAAAGTTTGATTCTGTTATTACAGTTTTTAGTAACCTTTTCTTTCCTTCTTGTTGTTCTTTAATAACCATCTTTGTCAAAATGACGGATTAGGTGGGCATCTGTACTAACTTTCATGTGTTTGAAGAAAATATGCACAGGTGACTAAGCAGAAGGTTTGAGAATGACTTATTCATAAGTTCTCCCTCACTAATTTATTGCTTTCAATTCTATTTCTTTTTCTGCAGTGTTATTTCTCTGTCATCTTTTACCCTCAGATTCTGATAATTATCAAGCATCATTATAGGCCCATAAAATATGCATTTATAGAAATGGAAAGTATGAAATTAGATTAAACAAAAAAAAACAGTGAAAACAGCAGATTTTATTTTATTTTATTTTATTTTAT